>JANDJT010000114.1:20061147-20072821 GCA_024331685.1 Stegophilus panzeri
CACACACAAACACGCACACACACACACACACACACACAAACACACACACAAACTCACACACACACACACCCACAAACACGCACACACACACACAAACACACACACACACCCAAACACACACACACACACACACGCACACACCCAAACACACACACACACACACAAACCCAAATACACACACACACACACACACACACACACAAACCCAAACACACACACTCACACATACACACACAAACCCAAACACTCACACACACACACACAAACACACACAAACACACAGACACAGAGCGAGCTCTCTGGCTGAATTGTTTACCCTTTTGGACCCCTGTTTATCTTTTTGAGAGTGTAAAGCTCATCATGAGGACAGAACAGTCTCTGCACAAGTAACTGTAACACAGCCTGTGCTATGGTTTTATGAAATGTTTATTTATGACGGGGCTACAATGCTACAATGTATCTTCAGGATATACCGCATATAATTAGTAATGTTTAAAACAACTTGGACATTGAAATATGATAGTTTTAGGTTTGATTGGCCAGAAAATATTTAGAATGTTAGAAGAATTTGTGGCTAAAAACAGCCAAAAATAGATTTTTAACACTGTGCTTTAATACATATTTACATATGATGTATTCCATGTCCACTCAGATTTTAGCCTTGAAATGAAACACCTCTGTTGACCTAAGTGTAAAAGTTCAAAAACTTGGAATATCTGCATTTAATAATAAATTAAATTAAATATACATATAGGTTTTAAAATTAAACACATTTGTAATGTGAAATAAACGAGTTTTAATATATGTCTATTTTTTTTAATCTACTAATGGTTTAAAGCTCAGAACGTTTTAAAGTTTGGGTCAGTAGTAAAGAGTGGCCTCTATCATCTTCAGCTGGGGTTTTGGAATTCTGTGTAATCTGGCAAGAGCATATCATTTCACTGATGCAGGATGCGGCAAGACCATGCAGACATTTAAAAATCAATATTTAAAAATCAATTTAAAAAGGTAGCCAGTGGAGCCAGTGGAGGTATTTTAGCAAAGTTGTGATATATCACCAGTGCTTATTCTCATAACAACAACTAGATAGGAGAGAGAAAGAAAGAGAACACGAGAGAGAGAGAGAGAGAGAGAGAGAGAGAGAGAGAGAGAATCATTTATTTGTCATTTGTATAGTTACACTGGCCTTTGAAATGCTTGTGACAAGGCTCAGAGTCAGACATTGACCGTACAAACACTTATTACACATGAACAAACACATAAGGTAAATGAAAACAGTGGTGGACAGTGGCAGAGTAAAAGTGACATTTCTATTAAGTAAGGCAGAACACTAAATACAAATACAATAAATAGTAAATAGTAAATCTGAACAGTAAACATCTAAGCGTCTGAAAGTGGAAGGTATAACGTGTTGCAGTGCTAGATGAAGGACTACTGCCTGTTAAGTAGTCTGATGGATTGAAGACAAGAACTGTTCTTCAGTATAGTTGCCTGTGATTTGATGCAATGGAAGCATCTGCCAGATGGCAGTGTCAAAAACAGGGAGTGAGCAGGGTGAGTGCCATCCTTAATGATACTGTGGGCCTTTCTCAAACAGTATGTATGGTAAACTTCCTGTAAGGCTGGGAATTTATTTCCATTGATGAGCTATGCTGTTCCCACCACTCTCTGAAGAGCTTTGTGGTCTGAGGAAGAGCAAACAGTGTACCTGGTAAAACTGCTGTACCAAACAGTGATGCAGCCTGTCAGAATGCTCTCTATGGTGCAGCGGTAGAAGTTTGACATGATGTCAGAGTAAAAAGTGCTCTTACCTCCTTTCTGTAGAATGTCTTGTCAACGTTGGTGATGAGTCCCAGGGTGGTTGTATCATCAGCAAATTTTAAGATGATGTTGGAGCTGTGCTTAGCGGAGCAGTCATGCTGTAGGTAAACAGGGAGTACAAGAGGGAGCTGAGCGCACATCCCTGTGGGACACCAGTGTTGTGTGTGGAGGATGTGCGGCTGCCAATCCTGACCACCTGGGGACTGCCCATCAAGAAATCCAGGATCCAGTTACACATGTGACTGTTAAGACCCCAGACCCCTCAGTTTGACTATGAGTTTGGTAGAGATGATGGTATTGAATGCAATGCTATAATCAATAAACAGCAACCACATATACAGTAGGTGTCTCTTTTCTCCAGGTGTTTCAGAGCAGAGTGCATGGTAATGCCATTATGGTAATGCCACTATGGCCATTTTTGTCTAAAGAAAATTGTATCTCAGAACTTATATAGTGCTTCTTTAACCTTAGTGTTTCCAAAGCACTTTACACTGGTTCTCATTCACCCATTCACACACACACACACCAATGATAGCAGAGCTGCCATGCAAGGTGCTAAATTGCCATCGGGAGCAACTTGGGGTTCAGTGTCTTGCCCAAGGACACTTCGGCATGTGGAGTCATGCGGGCTGGGAATCGAACCGCCAACCCTACAATTAATGGACAACCCGCTCTACCACCTGAGTCACAGCCGCCCAAGACTGCTTCCATTTTTAACTGATCTCTTCTTTTGACAGGTAAAAAGCATATCTCATTATAAGAAGTGAATTAAATGTTCATCCAACTCCAGCACTTCTGCATGCAACCGCTAAAGATGTTCAACCTGCAAATGTATTAATAAAGGCACTAAAATCACAGGACTTAAAGGATAGAGTTTATTGACTTTCCTGGAAGAGATGCAATCAGCTGTACACGGGAGAAACCAAAAGGCGGCTTATCATTTTGTCATTTTTGACAGTTGTTAGCTAAATTTTTTTTAGCTTTTTTAGAATTTTATCTAGATTAGCGTATCATCACTTTATACCTCATTTCCAGTAATGAGAAGCTAAGCTTTTCTTTGTTTAACCGCTGCCTTTGTTGAACTTCTCAGACATGTAATCCATATATAAATGAAGGAAATGTTTGTTAATTATACCAATTAGGGAATATATAGCTTGAAAAGTAAAGGACCACAAATGGACCCTGATGGAACACCACAGGATAATGGACAGAGCTTGAGTATCATAGCTACATAGAGCAACATAGTATTCCTGACCATGGAAATGGATTCTAAATTAATCTAATGCTCTGGCAGTGAGGCCAAGCCAGGTCTGTAGCAGGTGAAAAAAAGAATATTGTGTAGTATATTGTTATCAGCTATATTAATAACAGCTCAGGATCTAGAGTAAGAGAACCAGGACAGATGGAATACCAATGTTTCTATTAACTATAAGATGAGATGAGTTAAAACTGCAGTGCGGTTTTAGTGCTAAAACCTGTTTGAAAGTTTTGTCGAGGTTATTAGGACACATGGCCCTGATCCTGTAACCACGGTAGGTGTTTGTTGAAATTGTAAATGTTTCCATATGAAGAGACTTGATTGTAATTTTTGTTAGTATTGATTTTATTATATGTATATTTTATACTTTTTATATATATATATATATTTGTAGTGTAAATGTTTTTTATGTGAAAGCTGTGGTTTTGTTGTGTTTTAGCTATGTGTTGTTTTTTTTTAAAATGCTTCAGTTTAAAAAAAATCATTAGAAAGTTTAGTAGTTTTTAATTTTTGTTTTTTAAAGAAAACAATATTGGATGGGTATTGGTTTTGGCTGATACTCAGGATTTCAGTATTTGTATTAATATCAGAAAAGAAAAATTAGTATTCCATCTCTAGTTATTACTGTTGTTGTACAACTGAGGGGTCAAAATCTCTTTCCTTCAGTAGATGCCTTGACATGGCGGAGGCCTTGGCTGTCTTGAGACTGTGGATAAATTTCTTGCACTGATCAATTCATGAAACTCAGAATCTCAAAATTTCAAGAATGTTATAACGTTGATGAATTATTCAAGATCGACAGCAATAAAGGTGGCCATATTACTTTTAAAAGGAACCCTGACTATGAATACTTGTAGGCCTTAACACGCAATAATTGCCCTCTCCTAGTAAAATACATTGTTAGAAACACATGAAATATGTTCATTACTTTAAAAATCCTAAATATTTAACACATATTTTAACCTACGGAGGCCGCTATTATGTGGCATGCGCAATGCACTCTGAGTCGATGATGTAAAATGGTTGCATTTGAGTGTTCAAAAGAATTAGCTACTAGCCCTGCAGCAGGAAAAGAACGCCACACTGTACTGCTTTTGGCTGTAATCTTCTAGTTCTTGTGTGCTGTGATACAGCGGGTATCTGTAAATATAATCAAACCCATAAGGATCTTGTTAGTGCGTTTTTTCTGTATATTCTCATAATGTAAAGCTCCTGTAAAATTAGCCTAAAACGCCTAGCCAAGGCATACCCAAAGTAAAATTAAAGCCTTTATTGAACCATTTGGAGTATGTGCATGGTTTTGAAAGGTGGACTAAATATTTTTACATAATTGAACTGTTCAGAACTTTAGCCAGTGTAACAAGAATGTTTTTGTCAGGATGTTATGGATGAGTGGATTACTATGAGGCTTCATATGAGGCGAGTTGCCTCGTTGAATGTAGACGTTGATTGTAGCTGCTGTTGTGATTGTATCTCAAAACGGTTTATATCAAACGAATCACAAGAATCTTAGCTTTCCAAAGATATGAGTACCTTCGTACACACAGAGGCTGTGTAAAAAGCATAGATCTGCTCATAACATGGCGTCAGCGTACTGGCGGGCTGTCAGAATTTTAACAGGATAAAGTACACGATGGCGAGATGGCTGATAATATCAAAATTATTGATATTAGAACACCATAATATGGCAGTTTAATCCATATGCTTACATTGAACAACAAACGCTCTCGGTTGGCATAGACGTGCAGTTGCACATCGATTTTGCCCCACTCTCACCTCCTCACCTCTCTGATCATCTTCATTTTGATGTACATTTTGAGTAATGTCTTCTCTGTTAGCCTCCTCGCTTATGTTACGCTCAAGTTCAAATTGAAAAGGCTGAAGACATGTTTATATCGCTGTAAGGTTGCTGGAGAATCAAGAACAATTGCATTTGACGTCACTACCCAGAATGCACTGCGACGTAAACAGCAATGGTGGCCTACGAGTGCAAGGCTTTTTATTATTATTTTTTTAAACTGACATCTAGAGTGTTTTTGTATAGCAGATATATATAGCGGATGTCAGCGTTAATCTAATAATCTATACAAGTCTTCATAGTCGGGGTTCCCTTTAATACCACAGTGTGGTGTGAGAGTAATCAGACCATTGACTATCATGTTGTTTTTTTCACAGTAGCATCAATTTGTCACTAATTAATTGTAAAAACTCACTTATCATTTGAAAACAGTTTAGATGAGATGTGATCAATCTGTCAATAGAGGTTATCTGTGATTGACTCACAAATAAGCTATTGTCTTAGTAAGCAAATTTTAAAAGCATAACCCTTTACATCAAACTGTCTTTAAGATCATGAACAACATGCATTGAATCAAGTTTGTTTAAACCTTTGACCTTTTTGTCTAGTGCCCATTTTAAATTTGTTTCCATTCTCATGTGGAAATAGCAAGGGTAATTTATTTAAATCTAGCCCCTAATCTAACTGGTGCATGTTTTCTAGCTTGTTCTGGTAATTACAGGAAGAGCCAAGACTGATCAAATAATGTAGCCAGCCTGCTCTTTTGGCCAATTACCTAGAGGTTGATTCCTCTATCTCTTCAATTAATGTCAGGCTAATTCATTTTGAGTAAATTCTGCACTCCAAAATGGCTGTATATCCTGTCACAGAACTGCACAAACCAGACACAAGAAGGAAATAAAATGTTGAGATAAGCAGCATGATTTTTCTGCTGTTTGTTTTATAACAGCCCCAGTGCCTTTCCTGTAACACATACACAAAGCCCCAAAGGCTTTCTGCAACATGCCAAAATGGTCACATCGAAAAATAACATGGAAAAAAAAAACAGAATGTGATTTCAATTAGAAATTACACTATATATATATATATATATACGTTTGGTTGTGAAACTCCTTTTTGGAAACCTCACATGTCTTATTTACCTAACAGAAAATCTAATTTATTGTTTCTATACACGTGATCAAGAATTCTGCTATTAGAATGAGTGGAAAATTGTACTTTGTTAATACATAAATATTATTTTGGGGTATTTATACTGTACTTGAATATTATTGAAAGGGAATACTTTTACTTCATTAGATTTCCAAGAAAAACATACTTTTTATTCCTTACATTTTTATTTAGTCATTCAGAGTACTCATTACAAATACTGAAGGAATCTTCTTCTCTGATCAGTATCCACAACAACAGATTTTGTTTCATTTTTTTATATATGTAACTTTAGAATATATATGTAAGTTTACAAATGCTATATTAAAAGCTTTAATTTCTTGGTCATGAGGTTTCATTTTCATTTTCCTGTGATTTCTCACTGAAATGAGCCCTCTCTCTGTTTTACAAAGCCTCCAGACAAGCAGGATGATACTTTAATTCCATCTCCTCCACTGAGCTTCACTCACAGTCTTCCTTCACACAGCTTTTGAACACACTCACGCAGTATCATTCAGTTGCACTGTCATGGCTTGTCTAAGCGATGAAACAAGTTTCTGTTTCTCACAAACAAAAAGCATTCTTCTGAAACATTTGACTTAGTCCTATGCACTTTATTTCTCATTCTCCACTTGTTCCAGTTGTTGCTGTTCTTTTTCTCACCATTTACAACTTTGTATTGTTAAACATTAGCCTACAGCTTTGATGATATTTTGCCTTGCACTTCCTCAAAGTTGCTTCAATACCATTGCCCTCGTCTAATCGGATTGGATCAAGCATGGCTGGTAAAGCATTCCTTGCTTTGAACTGAGGGACATTTTTGCAATCATACTGTAGCCATCCTGTTCTATACTATATGAAATTGGTGGACATTTAAGATCTTCCGTTTTGTCCAGCTGACAAAGACAGCACTTGTTCCAATTTGTTCACCTATTGGTCAAGGATTCTCCAATGTCAGCTATATTCAAGAATATATGGTAATAACCAATTAAAGGGAGAGGATTTATCCTTTTTCATTTATCCGGTGTCATTCCCCTCCCATGTGATCTGTACACCGTCCGGATGACTAAAGCCCCATCATCCCTGTGTTAGGGTGTTAGTAGCAGATGAAGAAGTTTAATCTGAGGTAGGTGAAGTCATTGATTTCTACCAAGTTCTAGCTCAATAAGCAAAGAATTGTGGGTGGTCAACAGGACAGCACAGTGTCCCTTGTGTCTTGGGGACATAGCAGACAGAATGCCAATTTTATCTTCTAATATTTAATTTCTATTTGGACACTTTTGTTTGCACCAAGATTATAATGCCAGTTGTTGTTGTCTTTGAGTTTTTGGTTGCTCAGGGCATATCAAGTTGAGTGCTCAGAAAAATGTGAATCCATGAGATTGAAAGAATCTGGTTAAATACATGTCCATGGTGTCATTCAAAACACAACAGGAACCAGCTCTAATGACCAGGGCATAAATAACCGGGCCATTAGAAGGTGAGGTACCAAGCGAATGCCAGTGATCGAGTCTCTGCTTCCTCAAGAGAGTAAAATGAGAGAAAAACAGGAAAACATGACAGTCAGGGTGAGATAATAGTGGAGGGGAGGGCAAAAGAAGGAAAACAGATATCAAAAGTTGTTTTCACAAAATCATAACTTATTTTTTCTTGTGCTTGTTGTGGAAAATCACCTTAGCCAAAAATAAAAATCTATCAGAGTCCAGGGGTTTAAGATGTCAAAAATCAGACTTATAGTGAAAAATCACAAAAGCCGAGATGTCTGCAGATCATCTTACGAACACAATCAGTGTTCATGTTTTTATACAATACTCAAACAGTATCATTAGGCAGGGTTTACCCATTTTAAATTTTTATTACATTTCTGACGTCTCGCCACAATTATGTTTCTTTCTTCATATCTTATCTATAATTGTGGCGCAAGTCCGGCCAGCTTAATGTTTAAAAAGTTTTTATTTCACTGACTTGCGTCATGGATTTCAACAATACAATACAATACAATACAATACAATTTCTTAAGAAATGACTAACATCAGATTGGTAAAAAGATACAGACTTAAACATATAGAGTACAGACTCAGTGTCCCTATACAGGTACAGAGTACAGAGGGTGAGTTTTTTGCCTAGAAGAAAAGGATATATTTGTAACTGAGGAACGGGTGCTCAGTGATCTCACCAGCTTGACCTACATTGATTTTATTTTCTTTGATTAACATTCTGATTTCTCTCTTATATCTCATATATGGGTCACACATGACTGGATCTTGGATAAACTGATTGCCTACACCAATTGATTTCTTTAAAATATACAATTTGCTTTAAAATATACCATATGCTCTTACAAAACTCATGGCCTTTCTGGACTTCTATGCTAAATAAATATACCTGTACATATTTAGCTCTTGTAGTTAACATTTGAATAGATTGGAGTATGTTTATAAAATAAATCTGCGATATTAAGGGGACCCATGAAATGTTTTTACACTGGAGGTGTCTGGAGGTGTCTGGCTCAGACAGACACCAGATGTTGATGAAGGAGGAGTACTGCGGTGTAATGAGATTTAAACTACAGTAGACTGAGTCATGGAGGAAAGTTTTACTTCAGTGTGCAGAAAGCGAGTTAATGCGCACGCGCGCGCTGGGTTGCCGTGATAAAAGCCTTGCCAATATCTTTCCAAACCAGGACCATGTTACGACAAAGAGAGCGGATCGATCTCTAGCTGAGAACCAGCGGGTAAGGACAATAACACCTTCTCTTAAATTATAAGTCTTCAACTAGTACGGCAAATCAAATTGCCAATAAAGTTGTGGGGGAAACATTTTTGCTAGACGATGCAGTTATAAGTATAAGTAACAGCTCAGCTTTGTTCGACAATTCTCTCTCTCTCCCCCTCTTTCTCTCTCTCTCTCTCTCTCTCCCTCTCTCTTTCTCTCTCTTTTAATAGAAGGTGTGAAACCATACTGCGCACTTAACAAACAGCAAACATGTTGTGAGACGCGTTTCCCTTCGTGTCTATGAAAAGTAATTTACAGGAAGATGGAGGAGTTCGAGGCGTATACGGTTAACGGTGTTATTTCAGACGTGCTCTGTTTGATAAATGCCCCAATGAACATGTAGAGACACGCGTGGAAACTTTTTAAACGTCAAATTAAGCAGAAAAACCACAAAGTTGTTGTGTGTAAAGCTGTAACTCCACAGCCCGTGTAGAGTGGGGACCGGTAGTCACATCTCTCACCAACTAAACTCGTGCGAAATGCTTTATACGTGTTTTTTTTTGTTGTTTGTTTTTTTTTGTTGTTTTGTTTTTTTGTTTGGTTTCGTTCTCGTTTTGGGTGGAAGGGTGAGGCCAAATGACAACTTTCTGATCCCCCGGACCAGATAAACAAACAGTTATTTAGGGGGAAAAGTGGGGTGGCCTATAATAAGAAACAGACCGCAGTGGAGGTCATCGTTATTTCAGCCCAGCTTTAGGAGGCACTCAAAATAGTGGACACGTTTTGTGTGTGTGTGTGTGTGTGTGTGTGTGTGTGTGTATATATATATATATATTTATGTATATATAGTTCCTCGTCATGTATTGCTCAGTGCTTAATACACTTCTGGTTGAACTTCAGTGTAGGAGACATTGTAAAGAGGAAAGAGGGCAGGGGTGAGGGGCAGCTGCTTTAAATTCCCCGAGATGTATGAGCGTTGAGCTTTTACAGCAGGCTGGGGGCTCATGTTTAGCTCTTCATATAGGAGCTTGATGGCTTTTCCTGCTTTTTATTTAGAACGTAGTGTCTAGGACTGAGTTTGGGCCTAGAAACATGAGCCTGTGGACGGTCCTCCACAACCCACCCACTCTCCAAGCTTTTCTCTACATTACAGTCTTTTCCACTGTGCACAAATTACAATTCTCTACTGCCTCCTGACAAGGACAAACCTTTCACCTTTCAGAAAGTATTAAACGCCTGAGTTTGTGGTATAATCTGTCAACTTTTTTTGTGCTGCCTGTTGGTTGCAGAAATGTTTACTATTTTCACTTTCTAACAAACAGCTTGGATATTTTGGTTTCATTCATATTTTTGTTGAACAGTTCTAAACTTTTTTGGGGCTACTGATGATCAGTTCTGGAAATTGGATTTTATATGTATTTCCATATATTTAAAAATGGTTACTCCAAATCTGTATAGACGGTAAAATATAGTGAATAAAGTTTGCGTGCTTGAGATAGTACATACACACAGTTTATCGTTTAAAACTAAGCATTAAGGTGTGGCATCGGGACTGTGTTGCCTCGGCAGTGTAAGCCCAAGGGGGATTCTTTTAATTTTTTTCCCTATATTGAAGCAAAGTTGGAGACAAGCATGACTAGCACCTGAGAGTAGTTGAGTGTTAAGGACTTTGCTCAAGAGTACAACAATTGTAATCTGGCTGGGATTTGAATTCACATAATTCCCTGAAAACTTGTTCTGGTGCATGAACTCAGGTGACCCAATTCCGGATGACATGAAATGTTATAAAGCCTTAGTTATTAGACTCCTACAGGGGCGGGGGGGCATGCAGGAGTCTGTGGAACTGTTTATTCGCTGTTGTGTGTTATTACAGTATACCATGCTTATGAAATTGAGCTTTTATGAATAAATTATGAATTTCCTCAGTACAGATGATCAGCATAGACAAGCTGTAAACAATGTCCAGTGGTGTCACACTGTTAAAATAGAATAATGGCTAACTGATGATTATAAAAAATAGTGGCTAAATTGATCATCACAGCTATGATTATAGCCCCTCCGAAAAACCCCTCAGAACTTCACCCCTATCCAGAGCTGTATCTAGGATATGAATGCCCACCTGTTACCAAGCACCAAAAGCTAGTTACCTAAGATGGGTGTTTAGCCTGGCTAACGTTCTAATTGGGCTCTAGCTCTGCTAGTGTTGCAGTGTTGCTCTACAAAACCTGACTTATTTTATTGCTGTGCAGGTAATTACTGTATATGCTTCTGTGCGTTTGTAATTTCTGAGTTCTTCGTCATCAACTCCTTTAGAGAAAACAAAGTAGTTAATTATATAATTTTAGCTAACCTCAGGCCATAGCTTCATGTCATCTACCCAGTCATTAAACTTTAATGGGTGAGGCACTGTCAAAAGACAGTCACTATGGAGCCATATGCCTTTTTAAAACCATTTTCACATGTTTAACATCACGTTATCAGCTAGGAACATACACACATTTGACTATAAACACGAGACGAAGAAGAATCACAACAACACGAAGAGCAATGCTTGGGCAAGCTCTCGCCACGATTAACACCCATATACATATCCTTATTCTGTTTAAGACTAGAATTATACAAATGCGGGTACTTTCTAACCTGCACTCGTTTCCATCTCTTCCGTTTATTCTTCAACTATCTTGAGAATTAACTGTCCTGGGTCACTGTTGCCACCTTGTGGAACAACTAAATAGTGCAAAAGAATTAAATTCACATGTGCGACCTACGCGGTTAGAAAGCGCGTACTCTGCTGATGACCAAATTTGTGGCACACGTACTGTACGCTGGCCTTATATATATATATATATACAGTGCCAAGAAAAAGTATGTGAACCTTTTGGAATTTCATGGTTTTCTGCATAAATTTGTCATAAAATGTGATCTGATCTTCA
>JANDJT010000114.1:20077164-20087940 GCA_024331685.1 Stegophilus panzeri
TTACAAACAAAGGCTTCTCCACTAAGTATTAAATACATTTCATTTAACGTGTTCAATACTTTTTTCCTGTGTCATTCACTTTATTACACATAATGTCTGAGTTACACATGCAACCCTGTTCCCTGAGAACGGAACGAGACGTTGCGTGAGCTACATGCTGTGGGAAGCGCCCTTGCGCGTGACCAGTATCTGAAGCTTGTGTAACATCTAGAGATGTCACGAGAACCGATACTTCGCTACCAAGTCGGTACCAACATTGTTAAAATGTGACTGTACTTGTTTTTCTGCAGTAGCGTAGGTACTGTTGGTAATGAAGGTAACGAGGTTGCAATTCTTCCGGACCTGATGGGGGCAGCAAATACGCGTAAGTGTTTTAGTCGGACCACAAGTGGTGAAGAACACCTACAAGCACACGGGAAAAACTACAGAAGCTGGCGACAAGTTTAGCTCCGCCCGACTCGAAAGGTAGTAAGAGTTAATTTTAATAATTCTTACTTTAATAATTGATGCTCTGAAGCCGGTGTGCAAATGATGCTATTGTTCATTTCAAACAAATCGAGGAAACACCTGGAATTTGGCGAAGCACCTGAAAGAAGGTCCTATATTATGTTTGTTTGAGGCAGTTGTAGCATTGTAGCCGTGAAACCAGCTAACGTTATGCTCCAGGTAATGTTAGCGATAGCCTGTTATTTGTTAACGACGCTATTCAGAGTATAAGGGGTGTGTGGGTGTGTGTGCGCACATGCGTTTATGAGTGCACCTTAGCACTTGTAGCCTCTACTGTTTTATTAGTCATTGTCAGACAGTGTTTGATAACTAAAATATCCCTCTCTCTCTCTCTCTCTCTTTTTGCCATTATTAGCCAGAGGAGGATGTCCTCCAGGAGAGTTTTTAATTATTATTTTTTTTTTTTTAATGTATTTTTATTTTTTTTAAACCACACCATGGTATCGACTTTGGTATCGAGTATCATGTACTTTTGGTGGTATCGATACCGACTACTAGATTTTTGGTATCGTGACATCCCTAGTAACATCATGCCTATTTATAGGCCTGCCATGGTCAGGTGACATGACAATGAAGCTCATCGCGTGGAAAACAGCACCTGTGATAGAATCAGCCCACAGGGGGTGACCAGTATTTCCAGATATTCCTGCAGCTCCTTTAATGTTACCATAGGTCTCTTGTCAGCCTCCCTGATAAATTTACATCTTGTCCTTTCATCAATGCTGGCTTCACAATTCAATTCAGTACATTTCTCAGAATATATTAAACAAAATTTGAATGAAGAAAAGTGATGACAGAAATGACTTGGAGGTTTAACATATTTAAAAATTAAATAAATACATTTATAAAATCTACAAAGATAATTGAATAAACAAAATCTCTGACCTGGGGTCATCAATGATGAACTGAAACATAATGAGCTCCGTAGTAGCAGTACCTGAGGCATCATGTTAACTTCAGACAGAGCTCCAAAGTCGACTAAAATGCTAGACTTCCGTGACCTCTTTTTCAGGCACTGAAGATTGCGGCTCAGAGTTAGTGTCATTTGAAAACTTATGAAGAGCTCTATTTAATGGTTATGGTGATTCCCGCTAAAGGCGTAGGCTCTCCATGAATGAATGCAATCATGTGACCAATGTGCAGATTGGGACCTCTGGTGTTCAAACAGTGCAATTACATTACATGCATAATTATCAGAATGTTGATTTGGTACATTTCCATGATGTACAATGTCACATTTTTGCTTTGCGATAACAGATGTATTTGTTTTCTTTTCTTTATTTTACCTCCCCAAAGCATTTCTGTTTGTCTTTCACTTGAATTTTGTTGGTTGCTATATCTCATTAGAGGTGGTTTGATTTTTTTACATCATAAAAACCTGCAATTTGATCAGGGGTGTGTAGTGCAAAATACTTATAACTAAAAAATGATCTTGTTATGTAAGTGTTTTAAGGTTTTTCTCCCATCATCATGACCTTGAGTTTAAATTCAGACAATCCTTTCAAGACATTTCAAGTGTAATTACACGTTAAAAACTGTGATCAAACCTAAATATAACTTTCTTCGAAAGCCACTTGTACTGTAGTGTAAGTTTAGTGGTTATTCAGCACTACTAACATTTAAAGACAGTGGTGCTTTATCAGCTGATAAACAGTCCGTACAGGATTTCACAGACATTTTTTATTCTTATGGCCAAAAAATGCTTGACTTTGCTGTGGCTTTTTAAAAAATTTTCGATGCAACTGGCAGATTTCTTTTAAAAAACTACTTGAATTGGCGAAATTGCAGTTGCATGAAATTGTTTTGCACTGTCTTTCGTAGTGATGTCTGTTGGTAAATGAGACCTTTTAGCTGTACTCATGTTCGACGCACTTGAATTGAAGAGAGCTTTGGCTGAATGCGCGTTGTGATGACGTCACATGATACGTCTTTGGAATCTTTGGAAAATCTGCTGTAATTTTGAAAAATCCTCCAAATATTGCGGAATTTGCTAGATTTTGCATTAATTTCTTTCACAAAATCATGAAAATTAATTTAAAAATCTAAATTTAATTTTCTAAAATTTCTCAAATCTAATTTTCTTTCGCAAAATCGCTAAATTCTAGCGGAACTGGATAAAGAACCTTAAAGTTGCAGTTTGTAATGTGTAAAAGTGTTCTTAGATTTATAGTAATATTAAAAAATATGGTTCACAACAGTGCCATGGAATGGATTTCAATAGTTTCTCTGTAGTTTCTTCATTTCAAGCTTCTGTTGATATCTTTCTAGCCCAGAATTGAGCTCCACCCAGCAGGAACAGACAGCTATGCAAAAATATTCATTTTCAAATTTAAAAACAAATCATGAGACACATAGAGATGGTGGGTTTGGTCTGGGGGAAGTTAAAGGTTTGTCAGTGTTTTTCCATTCCAATTGCAGCTTGCCTCTGAGACAGCAAAGGGCTCTAAAAAATATAAACCGCTGTGTAATTTTGGCTGATTTTATTTATTATTATGATTTATGTCTGTCAGGCCCTATTAAGGAGTACCACCTATTGAGTGAAGTTGGCAGTTAATTTTTTAAGTAGTGTTTGATATACAACAGTTTAGAGTCTTTTTTTTTTTTTTTTGCATGACTCTTTTAGAAATCAAAATCTAAAGCGCTGTTTTATTTATGAAGTTGCTTAATGCAGCCAGGGTGGGGGTGAAGCTCTGCTAGCGTCCTGCAACCTCAGCATGAGGCAACAGTTGTTTCTGTCTCCTTCTGCCTTTCATCTACACCGTCACCGCACTTCCAACTGCTTTCCTGCCTCTCATGACAGAACTGCAAGACTGAGCGAGAAAAAGCATGAGCACTGTGAATAACAGGAAGAGCAGCTGCTAATGACTTTTTTTTAAGATGATTTGAAATTTGCTGCAGTATCGGAGAGTGCTGCCCTAAATCTACATAAATAATGCCTGATGGATCCCAGGGTTTTAACTAAACCACTGCTCTGCAAATTTACTGGCAGTGTACCAGGCTGTTCTCTCAGCTGATAGGTGAGCTTCCCTCCAGGGGTCTGTTTTATCTGTGTTCTGCACCTATGCATTGTGGTGCTGCCACATGATTGGCTGATTGGATAACTGCAGGAGTACAGGGGTTCCTATTAAAGCGGGTGGTGTGTGTGTGTGTGTGTGCGCGCGTGTGTGAACAAATCTTTTGTATTAACCCTTAAGGAATTACAGCCGTTTATTACAGAGTCCCTCCATTTTTACAGGATCAAACGCCATTGGACAATTGAATGATAAGCAGTTTTATGGCCAGGTGTGGCCTAGTTCCTTGTTATTTCGTGACAAATGAAGGAGATAAAAGGACTGAAGTTGATTCCAAGTGTTGAGTTTGCATTTGGCAGATGTTCATGGGAACTCGCAATGGAATCTATGCACAGTTGCTTCCGCATATAGTCTCAGTGACCACCGCAAGTTCTGGTTATAATAATTGAATAAATTAAATGAATAATAATGTTTTCTAACAGCAACCTGCTCTTATTTACTGTGCTGAGCTGTGTTGCGTAACCTTGAACATGTTCATGCTTGCTTAAAACAGAAAAAAATGAACTTCTGCAAACAACACAAAGAGAGCAGCACGCTTCTAGATGGCACTTAGTTTTAATGTCTTTAAACCATAATGTCTTTATGTTATGTATAAAACATGATAAATGAGATCATGACGTTACCTTCGGGAAGTTTAACCTTAGCACAGCCCCTTTCTTCATTAGTCCTTTGTAGAGATCGAACGATAATCGGTTTTATCGATATTTAAGCATTTTTCCATAATCGGCTATCTGAATCTGAGGGGAGACGAGTCAACAACGGTGTGCACAGGTGAAGTATACTTACTTTGCTTTAATTAATAAACTTTATTTAACATAACAGCCATTAATGTACAAAATAGATGTGTTACATCAATGCTTGATATGTAGTTTAAGCAGCTTTGTTTTGTTTTGTTGTTTTTTTATGTAAGAAGGAAGTGAAATTGACAAAATTGTTATAAATAAATTGGTTTGTTCAGTTCAGTGTTGTTATCATTGTGTCAAAAACAGATGTAAAACAAATAAATATCGGTTCTGCATATCTGTTATCGGGCACATAAACAAGCAAATAATCGATGTCAGTTATAAAAAAAATCAACATCGATTGATCTCTAGTCCTGTGGGAGTCAGTGGCTCAATCAGATCATCACACTTGAAGGGATGACTGCAGACTCACAGTAATACTGAGAAGATAAACCTTCATGCCGAAGGTATTTAAAACTTCTTGAACTCATTACTAAAATATTATGTTTTAATATAATATATAAAAATGCTGTTACTATAGTTTATATATATATATATAAGTTGTGATCGCTAGTTAATTGAAATATGACAAATAGTTTACTACTAATACAGTTCACTATCGCAGAACATTCGCGTAGCCGCTGAGTTTTTAGCAGAAATACATAGGAAGTAGGCTGTGCATAGAGTCTATTTGCAGTCCAGAGACCAGTGCAAGTGAAGGAGGCCATCATTAGGCTGAAAAGACATAACAGACCTATCAGAGTGATAGCAGAAACGTTTTAGCAGTGGCCAAATCAACAATATGGTACATTCTTAAAAAGAAGGAATGCACTGGTGAGCTCAGTAACACCAAAAAGCCTGGAAAACCACAGAAGACAACTAAAGTGGATAATCGCAGAATTCTTCCCTTGGTGAAGGAAAACCCCTTCACATCATCTAGCCAGGTCAAGAACACTCTCGAGCAGGTAGGTGTGTCATTGTCAAAGAACCGAAGATTAATTTGTACCAGAATGATGGGAAGAGAAGAGTATGGAGAAGGAAAGGAAGGGCCCATGTTCCAAAGCATACCACATCATCTGTCAAACATGGTGGAGACAGTGTTATGGCATGGACATGTTTAGCTGCTGATGGAACTGGGTCACTGTTGTTTATTGATGATGTGACTGCTGATAGAAGTAACAGGATGTATTCTGTAGTGTACAGAGCTTTACTTTCTGCTCAGATTCCGTCAAATGTTTAACATTTGAACATTGAATTAATGAATATTAACACATGAACTACATTCTGAAGATTAAAGTAAGATTATTAACTTATTGAATGTTATTAATTTATATTAACACTGACTGAATTCTAAAAAAAAAAAAAACCTCCTGTTAGTCTCACATTCACTCTCCACAAACAGAAGCATTTCTACTTTATCATTGAATATCAGACTGGTAATATATAATATAAACTTTTTAATATATTAACAATAACTGGATATGAAATACACTACTCTACAAATATATTTTTCTGTGCAATATATACTTTGTCAACTCATCTTCATTTAAATCTTTCAACGGTGTACTGGCGCTTTAATTCAGAGTGCACAGTGCTACAAAAAAAAAAAAATTAGACTCGATGTGGTGTAAAAATTTTAGCAATGCAGAGTTTGCAGAGCTTGCAAACTGCAGTTTTGTCCTCATTTCCACACAAGAGACATCACCTTTACACTCAGCACAAATTCAATGTGTTTTCCCACTCTCTTTTGATTAACAGGATATAATCGGCCCTGATCATCGGACGTTTTTAAACATGAAAGCATGATAAACTGCCTTTAATCGGCCGATGCATCTCTAATAATGACCCAAAACATACTGCAGAAGCAACACAAGAGTTTCTTAAGGCAAAGAAATGGAATGTTCTTAAATGGCCAAGTCAGTCACCTAAGCAATGCTTTTCACTTATTAAAGAGAAAACCGAAGGCAGAAAGATGTACAAACAAGTAGCAACTGAAGGCAGCTGCAGTAAAGGCCTGGAAAAGCATCTCAAGGGAGGAAACTCAGTATTTGCTGAAGTCTAGACTTCAGGCAGTCATTGACTGCAAAGGAGTTACATCCAAATGTTAAAAATAATCCTTATATTTAGTTTGTCTAATTACTTTTGAGCCTGTGAAAATGGAGGAACTGTGTAAAAATCTACAGTTAATGCAATATTTTTGTTAAAGTCCGTGAATTACAGCTGAAAGTCTACACTTCAATCTTGATTGCTTCTTTTCAAATCCACTGAGGGCCCAACTGCGTGTGTGTGTGTGTGTGTGTGTGTGTGTGTATATATATATATATGTGTGTGTGTGTGTGTGTGTGTGTGTGTGTGTGTGTAAATGTAAAATATTATAATAAATGTATTATATCTTTCAGGAATGAGGCTGTGAAACAACAGACGTTGGCCATGTGGACTGAAATATGAAGACATTAACTCAAAAGAGAGGTCTGCCACTGATTAAATCGGAAAATCAGAGTTCTCCTTTTCTTCGTGATGGCCTTCCTGTGACCCCTGACCCAAAAAAGCAGCTGGAAATACAATCAAAACTTAAAGGACCAACTGGAATAACCATTCCTGCTGTTTTACTTCTCAGGCAACAATGATTCTAGATTGTAAATAAGTTCACAGATTAATTTCACAACCTCTGCAACTCAGTGGGAAAGTAGACAATCAATAGCAAGTTCTGGGTTCATCATGTGAAAGACTGAAGTAACTCTCTAGCACTGATTACATCACTTTTCATCCTGCTGAGCATTGAAAAGGGTCTGGTCTAACCATGCTGCTGAAGAAAAAGTTGTGCATCGGTGCCTTGTTCGGCGGTGTCCTGTTTTTTATGATCGCCTCTCACTCCATTCAGAACAGCTTCCTGCGTGACATGCTTGAATCTGCTCACAGCACTGCCAAGACTCTGAGAAAGACGCAGACTCAAACCAAGACTGTAACCGAGACAAGTCGACATCGCTCATGTAGCTGCACAACTTGCATCAAAGATTCGGTCTTTTCGGAGTGGTTCAACCAACGCTTTGACTATAAGCAGCAACCGTACCTCAGTGCTGAAGAAAATCAAATAGATCCAGTCTCATTAAAGTGGTGGCTGGTAAGTCTGTCAGTAATTCTTAAATGACTAGAATGGAGTACTAGTCACATCATTGTATTTGATGTCTGCTGGCAGAAGTTTATCAATGGATCAGATGTTAACAGGTGTTCCTAATAAAGTGGATAGTGAGTGTACTTACACAGTGTTTTATTACTCATCCTGCCAGACCAACAGAGAACAAACACTAACCTTGCACAATGAGGTTTTCCAGGTTATCAGGCATTCTAAGTAACCTCAAAACTGCAGCTCTGTTTTTCACCAGCACTGTTCTAGAGACACATCTGGAAAACTTCAGATAGTCCCTGTTATTACTATTATTTATTTCACAGGTACAACAGTTCAGTGAGGTGATTCCCAAAGCTGCCCTTCGAATTGTGATTATTTTACCAATAGAAACCCATTCATGCCAGAGACAAAGAGCACAAATAGGCAAAAGAAAAAGCTACTTTCTGTCATTTCACTAAGGTTTGACTTAATGTAATTATAGGCTTTCAAGTTTTCATAGGCACTTTTCCTGGCAATGGAGTTGAACTCAGATAAACTTGGCACTGGTACAGGTTCTGTGGTATTCTGTGCACAGTGCAGTTATACATGCACACCGATCACACATGCACCCTTGCTGCAGATTTGCTGAGAACACTAATCTGATGAAATGAGAAATAACTCAGGCACACAAGCAAATAAATGACCACTTTTTTTTTCCATTGCTTGCAATTTGGTGCTTATTTCAGGATGTTTTTGTATCTCTGGAGAGAAAGAGTTTTACACGTTTTTCTTTTAAATGTGGATTTTTATTTATTTATTTTTTTTACATTCTGCTTTTTAATGTGCATACAGGGTTTGCAGCAGTCAGCAAATGAGTCCATCAGTGAAATAATTGAAAAGATGTTTACAGTGATTTCTCGTCCTCTGAAAAAAATACATCAGCCAAGTCAGTGTCGGAAGTGTGCTGTGGTTGGAAATTCAGGAAATCTGCTGCAGTTCAAGTATGGAGATATCATAAACTCACATTCCATTGTCTTCCGGTATGTACCATCCTACTGTTTCACCTTTAACCTATTTAAAGTGTTTGCCAATTTGTTTATTTCTTAAATTAGGCCTTATTTAAGTGATGTCTTTTTGCTGTACGTGCAGAAGGGGTTATAGTGGATAAAATGTGGGAACCTTCTGTGGTTCACTTTATTAGGGCTCAATTTTAGGGATCTATTAGGAATATTAGGGATCACTTTCTTCTTCTTCTTCTTCTTGTTCTTCTTCTTCTTTTCTCAAATAAATCGCATTTTTGAGGGCATGATATACCCAAAAACCCACGAAACTTTGCACACGTGTCAGAACTGGTGAAAATTTACATCAGATAGGGGTTCCAGAATTGAATGTGGCAAAAATGGCTCAATAGCGCCACCTACAAAATTTCAACAACGAATTTCAATGATCTCTTCCCAGCTGCTGCTGTAGATGACCACTTCATCGAGATATACCGCACAACAGTCCTCTTCCCCTCTTAGAATCTGATCCATCAGCTCTTGGAAGGTGGCTGGAGCTCCATGTAACCCAAATGGCATGGTCATAAAATGGAATAATCCTAAGAGTGTTCTGAAGGCGGTGTACTCTCTGGATTGTTGGGCTAAGGGCACCTGCCAGTATCCTTTGCACAGGTCTAAGGTGGTGATCTATTTGGCTTGCCCGATCCGTTCCACCAGCTCATCAATAGGAGGCATTGGGTATGCATCGAACCTGGAGATTTCCTCATTTCTCATAAGCTGAATCTCCCTGCTCCACGGTTCAACTAGTCGCTCAGGCACCCGATAGGGCTGCTGCCGAATAGGCGTTGAGTCAGTGAGCTGGATGGTGTGTTCAATTAGGTTCGTTCTTCCTGGCTCTGTCCTGAAGAGATTCGGGTGCTTGTCTACAGTCTGTAGCGGCTGCTCCCTCTGTTCCTTTTCCAGGTGTTCCAGGGTTATCTTTGTCGGAGGTCTCTGTATAGCCACATCTTCCATCTCGTCCTCACTCTCCTCTCCTTCTGGGGCTCCTTTGCAGGCAAACGGTACTGTCCCTTTGTCTGCTGCCTTCTCCCGTCACTCTTTCAGGAGGTTGACGTGGTACACTTGGCGGGACTTTCCCTTCTCCGGGTGCAATATCTCATAAGTGACCGGTTCCACTTGTCTCTGGATCTCGTAGGGTCCTTGCCACTTTGCTAATAGCTTGTTTGTTGATGTAACAACAGTACTTTCTGCCCTGGCTGGTATTCTCTGTGTCGTGCATAATGGTCATAACATCTTTTCTGTGCTTGCTGGGCCACTGACAAGTTCTCGATAGCTTGTTCTCGGGACTTCTCTAGGCGGTCACTCATCTGCAGCAAGTACTGAAGAATGCCTTGCTTACCTGCTGCCAATGTTGTAGTGACTTCCCAGCTCTTTCTCAGCAGATCTAGTGGACCCTGCACAGACTATCCATAAACCAATTCAAAAGGTGAAAACCCTGTTGATGCTTGGGGTACCTCTCTATATGCAAACAGCATGAATGATAACCACTTGTCCCAGTCTTTTCCCGTGTCACTGATGAACTTCTTCAGCATGTTCTTGAGTGTCTGGTTGAATCTTTCAACTAGTCCGTACGTCTGCGGGTGATTGGGACTAATCTTGATCGACTGGATACCCAGTCGTCTGTGGAGGTGCTTCATTAAGCTCAATGTAAAGTTGGTGCCTTGGTCTGTGATGATCTCCTCTGGGATACCGACTCTGGGAAACATTTGCACAAGCGCACTGATTACCTTGGAAGTTGTAATGGATCTTAGGGGGAAGGCTTTAGGGTACCGAGTAGCATAGTCACACACGACCAAGATGTACTGATGACCGGCAGGGCTTCTCTCCAGAGGTCCAACTATGTCCACTGCGATTCATCTGAATGGAATGGAGAGCACCGGCAAGGGGTACAGAGGCACTCTGGCAGACCTGCGAACAGCACTGGTTTTCTGATAAACAGAGCATGTGGCACAGTGTGCGTACGTCAGTGTACATGGAAAGCCAGAAGAAACTGGAACTGAGTTTTTGGTATGTTTTCTGATGTGCAAGATGTCCTGACCATGGTGTAGTGTGTGCAAGGTGTAACACAAGAGACCTATAACATTTAGGGACGACAAGACATGTAACACCATCAGACCTCATATACAAAATATCATTTTGCAAAACATACATTTTAGCCCAAAGAATTTGTACTTTGTTTCCCCCACTTTGGCAAATAATGGCTTTAAGGTAACATCGGCCTCATGTAACTGGGCAATATTGGCTGGGATCTTCCACTTTCTGCCCTCCAGACCGTCTGTAGATACCTTGGGTGTCGGTGTACCCAAATACTT
>JANDJT010000114.1:20089991-20103353 GCA_024331685.1 Stegophilus panzeri
GGTGGACTGTAAATAGGAGCACTGTCAATAAAACACCTTTGCACAAAAGTGCTATTGCGGCCTTGCCATCAATTTTCTTGTGCGGGACCAGTTTTCCATCACGCCTTGTCACAAGTGCTGTCAGAAGTGGGATATGGGGAAGGATGCGGTAATGGAGTGGACATGTGTGCATGTTATGTATGCAACTGGCGCGTTAACCTGCCCTAGTGTGCACCCAAGGGTAGGGAAAACCGGAAAACGGGTGGATAGTGGATTATATGTGCGTGTATATGTGCCCTCTGTCACAACATACAAAAATCCCATGCCCTAAACTCAACAGGAAGTCAGCCATTTTGATTTTTTTATTTATTTTTTGCTCTGTTTTTGCCAATGTCCAATCTACTCCAAACTTCACAAGTTTGATAAAAGTCCCTGCCTGAAGACATCTACATGCCAATATTCCGTTATAGTCATAGCGCCACCTACTGGCAACAGGAAGTGTCATGTTTTACACTGATCTATTCCTAGCAACATATGCTAGCAAATTGTAAACATGTTCGCAACATGCTAGACATGTTAAAACATGCTAGCAACACCTATCTAAACTGTGCTATTATACTGCTATTAAACAGGAAGTTGTTATAACTCAAGCATACAATGTTCAATCTGCACCAGACTTCACGTATTTGATACGCATCCTGGCCTGAAGACATCTACATGCCAATATTCAGTTATAGTCATAGCACCACCTGCTGCCAAAAGGAAGTGACATGTTTTACACTAACTCAGACATACAGTGTTCAATCTGCACCAAACTTCACATGTTTTGTACAAAACCTGGCCTGAGGCTATCTACATTCCAATATCCAGTTATAGTCATAGCACCATCTGCTGCCAACAGGAAGTGACATGTTTTACACTGATGTATTCCTAGCAACATATAAAAATATGCCATTAATTTCTAAACATGCTAATAACATGCTAGCAACACTTAGCTAAGTACTAAAGCGTGCTATTACTGCTACTAAACAGGAAGTTGTTATCACTCAAGTATACAATGCCTAATCTTCCCAAAACTTCACAGCTTTGATAAGAGTCTTGGCCTGAACACATCTACATGCCAATATTCAGTTATGGTCATAGCGCCACCTACTGCCAAGAGAAAATGACATGTTTTACATAGTGATACACTCCTAAAAACATACAAGTGCTAAAAAGTGGTTTGGTTTTTTTTAATGCAATGGTGTTCCCCTGGCAGAGAAGCCCCAACGTGCACCCGGGTGCAAGGGCTCATTCATCGCTGCTTGCAGTTTTAATTATCATATTGCTACTTAAGGTCATGGCCCTTATGATGCAAAATGTTAACAACTATTTGAGCACTTTAGCAAACGGTTATGTGAATGCTCAAAGAGGACGATTCCATGGAACGTTTTTTTCAACTCCTCAAGTTACACTGCGAGGCAGCTAATGTTTTCTCTGTGGACCTTCTTTTCCTTACAGGATGAATAAAGCTATGACTTCGGGTTTTGAGAAGCATGTAGGGAACAAGACCACTCACCACATCATGTACCCTGAGAGTGCTGTGGATCTGGCTCCTGGCGTCCATCTTGTCCTGCTACCCTTTAAAGTGAGAGACCTTGAGTGGGTGACCAGTGCCCTTTCAACTGGAGAAATCAAAAGGTAGGTTTCTAATACAGCAAATCAACATGCTAACACATCATTTCTATATTAGAGCAATATAAATCCCACAGTGTGGTTTGTTGAGTCCCAGATTGGCTTGTCAGTAGACTGCAGTCCCCCAATCTTTCACTGAAATAGACATATATAATATTTAAATGTAAATGGTTATTATTTATCAGTATTGAAATGTTATATAGGTTGCCATACTGTCTTAAAATGTGGCATCTGTAAATTGTCAGAAGTGCTATATTTAGATATTTCTGGGGGTTTTCCTTATCTTCAGGACCTACATGAGAGTGAAAGAATTTGTGCAGGCAGATAAAGATAAGGTGAGTGTGATCCTTTAAATACCACAATGATGTGATATGAGTTGTGATCACGTTGCCTGAAAATTATGTCAACATTTTTGTTTCTCTAAGTACATCTGTGTTTTTGTGATGTGTGTGTGGGTTTGCAGGTGATTGTGGTGAACCCAAGCTTCTTTAAGTACACTCATGACCGCTGGACCATGCACCATGGCAGATACCCCTCTACTGGCATGTTGGCCATCGTGTTTGCTCTGCACGTCTGTGATGAGGTAAACCACTCACTTCCTGCATGCATTCACAACAAGGGTGCATCTCAACTGCACCTTAGTGATAACCTTAGACCCACATAAAAATAATAATTTAAAAAAATAATTATTATGTATCATTATGTATTCAAAACTTTGCAGATATCTGGACAGTAAACATATTGTAAGACATGTAAATGGTCTGCACTTATATAGTGCTTTTATCCAAAGCGCTTTCACTGTGTCTCATTCACCCATTCACACACACACACCAATAGTAGCAGAGCTGCCATGCAAGGCGCTAACTTGCCATCGGGAGCAACTTGGGGTTCAGTGTCTTGCCCAAGGACACTTCGGCATGTGGAGTCAC
This sequence comes from Stegophilus panzeri, assembly GCA_024331685.1. NCBI lineage: Eukaryota > Metazoa > Chordata > Actinopteri > Siluriformes > Trichomycteridae > Stegophilus > Stegophilus panzeri. The sequence goes on from JANDJT010000114.1 coordinate 20,092,574, forward strand.
GTGGGCCGGGAATCGAACCGCCGACCCTACAATTAGTGGACAACCCGCTCTACCACCTGAGCCACAGTAATATTAGAATACATGCAAATAAACATTAATTATATTACATTATATAATTATGTGTCTGAAGGAGGTATTTGGAGCTACAGGTGAAATTTTAATTGGTCTTCATTAAATTGCCCACAATTTTTGATTCTTTCTGCGTTGTGGCATGAATATTCTTATTCTTTTGCCAGAATTAACCATTTAGAGTTTTTCCACTTAACAGCAGGATTATCTGTATATATCTTTCTGTTTCATCCCTGTAGAGCCCACGATATCTTTATTATTTGGTGTGGATCAGCACCTTAATCAGACAATAATTAATGAGACAGTAATTAACTTGAATTTTTTGAAACGTTGATTATTACAATATATTTAGGATCAAGATCTTCTTAATGTGAGCTGTAAGCATACCAGAAGGCTGCTTGTTCAGCCTGGTCTAAAACAAATGAACTAAAACATGGGAATGATGTGCAAGTTACCCTCACAGATGTGCAAGTTACCCATGCCATTAGCACTGACACGCCCCCATACCATGACAGACGCTGGCTTTTGGACCTGACGCTGATAACAGCTTGAACGGTCCTTTTCCTCTTTGGCCCGGAGAACATGATGGCTGTTTTGTCCAAAAACTATTTGAAATGTTGACTCATTGAAATGTTGACTTAACTGTAACATCATCACGTCACAAATAGAGCTCCTAGTCAACTATAACATCACCACGTCACAAATAGAGCTCCTAGTCAACTATAACATCACCACGTCACAAATAGAGCTCCTAGTCAACTATAACATCACCACGTCACAAATAGAGCTCCTAGTCAACTGTAATATTACATCAGTTTTTAGCGTCCTTGAAGTAATTTATTAAAATTCATTCATGCTCAATTTCTCCTTTTTTTGTATTAATTATTGCAGCATCTCATCTTAAACTATAGGCTAAAGTAGGATACAAGAGGAACAAGCGTTCATATATGAATTAAATCTATATTCAGATTTAAACCTGAAGTGGACACGGCCTAAACCAGAGAGGTTTATGCCCCTGAAAACACTGGGAAAAAGCCTCAGAAGTAGAAATTCCAGTACTATCAGCATGTCATAAATAAATGCACTGTAAATCAGTGTGTCTGTCCTGCGAGCTGTACATCTGAGTGCTCACTCACACCCTCGTGAAAGTAAAAAAAAAAACCCACCTGCATGACTTTTTTTTATTGTATCCATTTATAATGAAATGTGTGTATATATTAATTTTGTTGTGTCCTCTCCCTGCAGGTCTCAGTGTTTGGTTATGGGGCAGACTCACAAGGAAATTGGCATCACTACTGGGAAGACAACAAGTACGCTGGAGCCTTCCGCAAGACAGGTGTGCACAGTGCTGAATTTGAACGTGAGATCATTCTGAAATTGGACGCAGAAGGCAAAATTAAACTCTACCCAAAGGTGGAGAGTAAGGCTCCTAATAACGTGAAATGAATGAATCATGGCCACATAAGTGTATTGATGTCGAGCCAAAGAAGAGCCACAATCAGCTGTGATCCACCCAGCTATTAACTAACCACTGTGAGTTACGCTGAACCAAACCCACTGACAACAAGCTGTATTCTCTCCAGACCAAACAATCCTTTATTATTATTATTATTATTATTATTATTAATAAATGCTCTATTGTTACTTGCCTTGTGTTAATGCTGAACCAGTTCTTGTGAAAATCCAGAAGCTAAGGAAATTGAGCATATAAAAGTAGATATGGGGAGCAGCTTAAGGCTGATTTGTCCACACTGCGCTACAACTAAATAGCCTTATAGACACTGGAGATTTAAGAGGTGTACATTCTTAGACTCAGTGTAAATTGCAAAGACCAAAACTATGTTTGAAACTGAAACTGACAGCAACATGTAATTTGTGGTTCAATTAATGAATGTCTACAGAAATTGACTTTAAATTCGTATTTTTACTGTATGGTTCATTGGAGCAAATGGAAAATGACATTTTATATGCGCTGTTTTTTGGACTGTAATATATCATGGATGGTCTTGGATTTTTGGTAACAATCAAATAGACAGTATTATAGACAGATGTTAAAAGGAAAAGACCAACTTTTGTAGCTGCAGTGTCTTTTCCACACTGACCTCCTGGAACCAAGGGGGTGAATATTTATGCAAGGCATTGTTGCTGTAAATCATAAATGAGGTCTTGAAACTTCAGCTGTTCTTAGCATTGGGTCATCAGACGCCTTTCCGCAGCAGCACTGATCAAACAGAAGTTTTCACTTTAGTCAGTTTCCTCACTGATATTTCAGTTTCTTTATTTTAGTCGCATGTATATGAAAACTTCCTGTCTTTCTTAACAGGTGATTTTTTTAGTAATAAGTGGGATGTCTGATTGTTATCAGTGGAATGACAGACAGAAATGAAACAGGGGTGCTCAAAGTCATTGTGTTATAATGTGGTTCAATTCATCTCCTTCAGATTGATGAAAATGCTGAATTTTGAATTTTTAGTTTTATTTCAGTTTTTCTTGCCAAGTTTCCTTTGTTGTATGACTGTGGTTTAATGTGTGATTTTATGTTTATGAATGTATTATGGTTTTTGTTATAGACTTTGTTGCCCTGTGTCAAATAAGTGTTATTACTGTGGTCTACTGAGACTCAAAGTCTTGCCTTGAGCACAAATTGACTTAAAAGATAATCATTCCATAGAGATGGAAGAATAGATCGATCGCTTATATGATTTTGTACATGCATGAAAATAAATCAGTGGACATGGTCGTTTGTTTCCATAGCATTATTATTCAAAAATCATATATTCAAAATGATAAACAATAAAAGTTATAAATTGAATAGCAAAAAAGAGATATTGCTAATACAGATTGCTATGACATTTGTTTTACTTAAATTAAATAGTTTTGTTTTTTTTAATTTCAGTTGTACTTTATCATAGACTTGAAAGAAACAGCAAACAGAAACATTATTTTCAGTTGTTAATTCTGTGTATTGGCATCACAGACCTTACCTTGTACTCAAGTGTGCAAGTAGAAAAATAAAGAAGTAAATCACTCATCTTGGTTACTTGTTATTTATAAAATAATACAGTTCAAACATTTTAAAAGTAATGATTGCCCCAGTAATTGGTCCTACTTCCTATGAATTCAACGTACACAACATTTAAATACACATAGTACATGTCCATACTCGGACATGTCTGGGCTCTAAGCTAAGTCACTAAAGAGGTTCTTGTTTCCAAGTGCATAAAAAAATCACGTTTTCAGAAAAAGCTCATTGTTTTAACAAATCATTTCAAAGCATATTTTTTTGTTGTTTTAGGCCAGGGCTGTCCAATCTTATCCAGAAGGGCAGGGTTGGGTGCAGGTTTTCATTCCGACCTACCAAAAGCCATACCTGATAGTCTATTTAAAGCCAAGGTGAACTTATTAAACAGGTGGAATCAGGTGTGACTCCTGCTTGATTGGAATGAAAACCTGTACTCTTTCTGGATAAGAATGCACACTGCTGTTTTAGGCAGACCTCTTGAAAAAGATTTGAAATATCTCTTGAAAAATCCATTTATCCATCAGGAAAGCATGACAGCACAGTATCCTTCCTACAACATCATCCATAAAGACTACATTTCTTTGAGCTGAGGTGATGAGTTTACAATTTAATGGCCCTAAAACAAAAAAATGGTTCACATAAAGCTAATCCTTTAATGTAATGCATACAAGCAATTACATACATCATAGAGCTATCATGAGACAATTGTTAGTTGTGTATGGTTAAAAATCACAATTCAGCTGACTTCACTGTTTGTCCCTTATATGATTAATGACTTATTTAATGATCTTTGGACTTACATAAACATACATGATGATACATAGCTCTCATAAATTAAACTTGTGAGATATGACGATGTAATTGTCTCTATAAGATTTACAAGATTTTACACTGCCACAACATCCAGTGATGTTTACACCGATTATATGATATTACCAGACCTGTAAACGTTTATTTATTTTGAGTAGGAGTGCTGCAATTTAATAGCTGAGTTTGCTAGCACATTTTAGCACTCAAAATAGGCCAAAAGAGCAGTCTTTTTCTTGCCAAAAAAAAACAGGAGATGAGCCAACTGACATATGAATCTGGAATGATTGACTGTTGCGTAGGTGTTTTGAACTCTGATATTAACTGACGCCACCTTTCCCCATCTCACATGCTCGGGACTGGATCCGCAGGGCACCTCACTTTCTGTCAAGGTAAGAGAGAAGCTTTCAAGCTCATTAATGTGAAATAAATCTATATCAATCAATCAATGTATATTGAACTTGGGTAACATTCGATTTGTAGACATTAGATATATAATTTTAACATCTGTTTTAACATTATATTTAATTGGGATGGATAAAAACAGCACTTTTTTGGCAGAAAGTGAAAAAAGGACAACAATGTTGATCTAAAGAAGAATAAACAGGCCTTCAACAGTGTCAAACACTTTACAACTAATGGTAATAGTAATGATAATTAAAAAGTGATCAAATATGCTGGTTTTGCTCTCCTGTGCCAGTCGGCGCTCAATAATGTTCTGTTATTATGGTTTTATTTTTTTACTGAGCATTAATGCAGAATTACCTAAAAATTCACCATCCAGCTAAGTTTTTGTCATTCCCAGCAAGCAGTTCCTGACTGCACAGCTAATAATATTATGCCCTCCGTTATTTTCTTTAAACCCGAAATGCTGGAAATACTCGTTTTCCAGTCTTTGTGAACAGGGAAAAATTAATATTCATAAGCCTAAACTGAGCAACCACTGAGTGTTATAAATTACTTTGTGCAGTATAGTATTTATGGCCCACAAGAAGGTGCCTGTGCATTGCCTTTTAATACTGATTATCACTATGTAACAATTTTTGTTGTTCCTGGGTAGTAAGTGTTATTTCCTAATTGCTTATACCACAAAAGTATAAAAATGCCTCTTATTCCCCTCAAACTTGTCATGTCAATCAGCATTAATCTCCCTGAGTTTATGCATGACCTACAAACATGGCCTCCGAGGACTACAATTCACAACGTTCACACGTTTACTGATTGCACACACCTGGACTCAATTACCTACACACTTCTATAAGGACCTCACGGCACCGTCTCTTTGTAAAGTAGATGCTCTGTGTTGCTATGCCAGTTGATAGCAACCATTTGTTGTTGATTGTCTTTCTGGATCATGATCTTGTTTCTGGTTTCCTCGACTTGCTTTTGCCTGCCCAATCCATGTTGATGTTGATTGCCTGACCCGGTACAGAAAATGGGGATGGAAGTTTAGTTTAGCTCCAGGTGCCTGAACGGAAACATTTCAACATTTTTCTTAGATGGCATCAAGAGGCTGTATGCATCAAGCAGATGCATTTTTCTCTTATCTATGGCAAATTTATCAAGACAAGAGTGAAAAAGTACTCTGTGGGAGCATCTGCTAAGATTTGTGAGGCCTACAAGGCATATTTCAGCATGCCTGTTTGGGATCACCTCATTTCACCTGCAAGCACTTAAAAAAAACTCTAGAAGGTAAGATGGACAATTTGTTACAATTTATTGAAAAAAATATATAATTTAAGAAAAAAAATTGCGAGAATCTCTTACACAAGTCATGAGTAAAATAAATTTATTTACTGATCACTCAAGCAACTGTTATTTCTGCATGGTGGACCCTTCCAAATGTCAGAGTGGCAAGAATTAAACAGCCATCTTCAGAAGTGAGCAGCAAGTCAGAGAGCATGGAAGACCTTGTAGATCCAGATTGCAATTTCAGAGGTAGAGGAGAGAAACCCATACTACCCCAACCAAAAAGAACTCAATAACTTGATCTGAGATCTTGGTCTCACCAATGCCAAACGTTTACATCTAGGCTCAAACAGTGGAACTTGTTGGATGAAAGTGTGCAAGTCGCAGGTCCCAGGAACCGTCAACAAGCGTTGTGCATCTTCTTCTTCACTTGTCAAGATGGGCTCTGCTTCTGCCACAATGTGGCTAGTCTGTTCGAGGCTATTGGAATCGCCTATAGCCTGAACGAGTGGTGCCTCTTCATTGACTGCTCATCCAGGAACCTCAAAGCCATGCTGCTCCATAACAGGAACAAGTACCCATCACTTCCCCTGGCTCAATCAGTGTACCTCAAAGAGAATTACAACAGTGTCAAGACAGGCCTTGAAGTATGTTGATATGGCTGGGAGGTCATTGGAGACTTCAAAATGGTGGCATTCCTGACGGGTCTCTAAGGAGGTTTTATCTACGTTCCTTGCTATAGTTGTATTTGAGACAGCAAAGGTACCAAGGCACATTACCAAAGGCAGGACTATCCACATAGGATCACTGTGGGGAGGAACTATGTCAAGTGGGAGCCATTGGTGGACCTCCGGAAGGTTGAGCCTTATAAAACAATTTGTCACAGCTCTAGATAGTTAGGAGCCTTCAAGTACTTTCAAGACGTCTTTCCTAAGCTGAGGCAAAAGTCAAAGCTATTGTCTTTGTTGAACCACAGATAAAGAAGATCCCAGAGTGCAAGGAATTCCCAAAGAAGCTCACTAGCAAGGAGAAAGTGGCTTAAAACAGCTTTTTTGCAGTGGTTTGGGGCTGCAGTATGTCTCTCAAAGTCCATATCCTTGATGCGCATCTTGATAAATACAAGGAGATGATAAATACAAGGCAGCGTACTCTGAGGAGCAATGCGAGTGCTTCCACCAGGATATACTGGATATACAACTTTTTACTTTACTGAACGCCACTACCAAGGGCAATATAACAATTTATCATGGGAGACTACATTTGGGGACTGTTTCATGAAAGTGATTTACAATATTATTGCAAATCTTGAAAAATGACTCACTTCAAAATCTTTTGTGGTCATTTTTGTTTATACATTGTATAAATAAATGTTCATTTTGATTCATGTTGGGTTTTTTTCTGATTTTATATGAATGAAAAGATGTGAATTCTCCTGTTTTCGCAATGAAATTAGGTACATTTCAAAATTCAATGTCCTGGTTACAAAAGCAAAGTTTGATTAATAGCCATTTTCTATACTTTTGAGGCATAAACAAATAGAAAATAACACTTACTACCCAGGAACAAAAATTATGCTGCATATTGTGTTATTCATGATTATTCGTAATCATGTGGGCTGTTAAGCACTGCTTGCTCAGGAGTCTTCAAGTGTTTCTACCTTTGTCTTGATCTCCTTTGCCCAGTGTCATTCAGACAATATGGAGACAAAAGATGCAGGAAACAGTCCAGTCTTGTTTGGCTGACCCTCAATGTATCCATGCTGGAATAAAATGTTGTTGATGTTTAGAGGCTTCAGTAAGACATTCAGATAAAGACTGCATAGTTCAAGAGTTCATAGTTCAAGCAAAGGCAATTAAATGTGTCTTAAGAAAATAAACCTCTGGAACAAAAAGACTGTAGGCTGCACAAAGCATTCAAAAACCACATGTTGGTTTCATGAGATTCTTTGCCACAGAACTTTATACTCGGTCTCCCCAATTTTTTCTTCCCTCTAGAAAGCTACCTATAGTCATGTGAAAAAATAAGTACACCCCATGGAAATTGGGGGTTTTTTTGTTTTGTTTTTTTTAACATATTTGGACAAGCAAACATTTGATCCTCTTTTATACAGTGCCTATTAATAAAAGTAATGCACTCTATCAAATGAAACATAAAATTGACATTTTGTAGTAATTTTCACAATTTAAAGTAACAAAAAACAGATCAGTCACAGGGAAAAAGTAAGTACACCCCTATATTTATCACACCTTCAAATCCATAAAATTAGAATCAGGTGTTCAAGATTGAGTGCCAGTGATTAGAACCTGCTTAGGGAGTGCAGGTGGAACCGATCTTATTTAAACCCCTCTCACATCTAGTGTCTGGTGTTCCCTTTGCACTGGAGGTGTGTGATGTCATTATGCCAAGATCTAAAGAGTTCTGTAAGGCCTTCAGAAAAAAGGTTGTGGATGCCTATGATTTACTAGTAAGTCTTGCAACTGTTGGTGCCAAAGTGCACGCTTCTACAATCAGAAAGAGATTGCATAGATTTGACCTGCATGGGAGGCGTGCCAGGAAAAAGCCTTTGCAAGACTACAGGTGGCCAATGAGCATACAGGCAAAGACCAGGCCTTTTGGAGTAATGTGTTCTGGACAGACGAATCAAAGATAGAGTTGTTTGGCCACAGTAACAGCATATATGTTTGGCACAGACCAGACAGTTTTTCAGGAGAAGCACCTCATACCAACTGTGAAGCACAGCGGTATAAATGTTATGGTTTGGGGTTACTTCACTGCCTTAGGGACTGGACAGCATGCACTCAGTGATTCAACTATGAATTCTGCATCATATCAAAGAGTGCTTGAAGATAATGTGAGGCCATGTGTCCAAAAGTTGAAGTTGAACTGAAAGTGGACCTTTCAACAGAATAACGATCCTAAGCACACTAATGGAGGTTTATGGAATGGCCTAGTCAAAGCCCAGATCTGATATGTTTATGTTGTGGGGGGGATTTGAAACAGGCAGTACATGCAAGAAAACCCTCAAAGGCCAAGGGTGTACTTACTTTCTCCACAGAATAATATCACATCTATTGATATTTCTGTTGAATAAATGATTGAAAAAGCTAATTTTCCTTGTGGTTTTGTTCAAGTATATCAGCTTCATTAATAGGCACTGTTTCAAAGCTGATTAAATGTTTGCTTGGAAATATGTCAAAAAAAAGCCAACAATTTCCATGGGGTGTACTGTATATCCTGTATCCTGTATCCTGTATATGACTGTATATCCTGAAATCTATTCCTTTGGTCTTGGGTTTATTGTGTTCAGCAGAGCTCCATCTGCAGGGTGTTATTTAAACCCACTGGAGACTCTTGGACACCTGACTCAGTACAGAGTAAGAATAAAACATGGGCAGAGAGAGAGAGTGATCTGGACCGATCTGTTTTTCAGTGAACGAAGACGACATTTGTGCATACATTGTAGCCCACAAACTTTAGAACCTTGAAAGTTGTAATAAGCTTAGCTATTGGTTAGTTGTAACTATTGGCTAATAATTTTTATATTTTTTTATGTTCTAGAATTTCTATGTGGCCCCCTGGTGCCATCTGGTGGCCCCCAGCCCCCAGTTTGAGAACCACTGCATTAATGTGAAATAAAATGTATTAATGCGTTTGACTATCTTTAAATAAGAATATTGTTAAAATCAGTTCAAACTTTTGCCCAAAAAAGAAAAAAAGGGGAATAACAAAGTGTAAAATCCAACACTTTTAATTTGAATGGTAATTATAATTAGAAAGTGATTAAAAATGCTGTTTGCTCTCCAGTGCTAGTCAGCACTCAGACATGTTCAGACAGTTTGAGTAGCAGATCAACAGTGAAAAATATTGGCCATATGGGCACATTTCACAGTTTGTACAAGGGCGTCAGACACGTGGTTTGTAAAGATGTTATATTGAAAATATGCTGTGTAGTCACACCCTCTGAGAAGGAACACATTGTTCCTTTTTGGGGTTGGCAAGAATGGTACTTCAAGACTCTTTTTTTTTTTTTTTTTTATAGTTTATTTATTTTTATTTTATATAAATCTATTTAATTAAATTTAATTTAATTTAATTTAATTGTATATGTTCTCAAGAAAACTGGGAAGTGGGCCTCATGGGGAGCAAGTGTGAATGTGTGTGTTTAGTGACAAAAAGTCAGTACTTTACTACTTACCCACCAATCCGTGTCTTCTTCTGCTAGAACCACCAGTACCTCTCCTTCACTGAAGGTAAGCTCATCATGGTGATCAGCCACACAGTCATACATGGCTTTCACCCGTCTCAGCTTCGACTTCATCTGAGTAAAACAGAGAGCGCAGCCCTGGCACATTATGTAAACTGTAACACAGCTGACTTCCCTTTTCTATGATCTAGCCAACAGTAATTGAGCATGTTGTTAAAGAAGTTGTGCACTAAAGGGTGTGAACTACAGACACACGATGAGCTCACCAATGTTTGTCTGGGCAGTGGGTGTGGGGCTCTAAGGCATGAGGATGAGGAGCTGCCGTTAGAGTCCAGGCTGAGAGAGCGAGGGGAGGTGGGGGAAAGAGCTGGACCCTGTCGCCCCGAGCTGCTGCTGCTCTGCACAGTTGAATACAGGAAGTGGGAAGGGTGGCCTTTAACATCTGCTTGAAAGCCTGCAGAAACACAAATATGATTTCCTTCCTTTTGATTGAGTGCAAAATCCCCCTTAGCAAAATAGGAATGTGTGGGGAAGGTTTCTGACACGGTCACAAAAATAGATTACTTCAAAGTCACCATTTACAATAAACTATAACTTTTAGACTTAATTTAGAACTGTATTTAGACTTAACTTAAAACAGCCTACTTAATAATATAAAAGTGAACACCAGAACTTAACGGTGATTTATGTTGTTCCTTGTATAGCCACGATGTTTATTATTCACCAGTCTGATCCTAACTGGCTACTCCACCACCATACAAATTACATTTGGGGGGAAAAAATACAGTGAAGACGTTTTAACACTTGGAAAAAATATATACAACCCTAATTACAAAAAAGGTGGGATAGTATGGAAAATGCAAAAAAACAAACAAAAAGTCTTTTGAAAATTCAGTTCACCCTGTACTATACTGAAAACACATTATTAACACATTATTTTATGTTTTACTTTGTGAATTTAATTTATTTTTGAAAATATACACTCATTT
>JANDJT010000114.1:20104933-20119584 GCA_024331685.1 Stegophilus panzeri
ACTGTTTACCGCTGTGTAACATCACCTTTTCTTTTAATAACACTTATTAAGCGTTTGGACGCTGAGTGAAGACACCAATTGGTTAATTTTAGAAAGTGGAATTTTTCCTCCATTCATCCATTATACATCTCTTCAGCTGCGCAACTGTACAATGTCTTCGTAAAAATAATGCGCCACACATTCTCAATCTGAGACAGGTCAGGACTGCACCAGGCCATGCTAGCACCTATTTTCTGTACCGCTTATCCTATACAGGGTGGTTGGGGGAGCTTGGAGCCTATCCCAGGGAACTCGGGGCACAAGGCGGGGGACACCCTTACCCTTGATGGGTGCCCATCGCAGAGCACAATCGCACACACATTCACGTACCCATTCTCATACTATGGACAACTTGGAAATGCCAATCAGCCTACAACGCATGTGTTTCATGCAAACGTTCTAACCTCTAAGCCATCGTGTCCCCCACTGAAACACATAACAGTGATAAAGAGACCGTACAAAAACCCACACAGAGGTGGAGAGGTGAATAAGGGCTTACTTCTTTCTGGCAGCTCAGACAGTGCGTTGAGGGCCGTCACTGGTGCAGTGTACTTTGGAGACCCTGAGCTGAAATAATCTTAATTTCAATAACAGTATTCTCATTTATTAAATTCTTATCCACTTCAGTTTAAGTTACCAACACAGTACATTATATAAGAAGAGGTAGAGAGGATGTGATTTCACTGGAGATATATAATACATTTTTATTAACTATATGTAATAATTTTTTTGTATGGGACTGGGCCGATAATCACAAACACATTAAGGCTAAAAGCTGCCCCTAACAGGCTGATTTAACGATTGTGCAATTCTTAATTTGAAGACTAGTTTTATCAGTAGGTCTTAGAGCAATGCACAAAGCATGTTAGTACTAAAAGAATTTGATATTTCTGTTAGATTTTTTGTGAATATGGCCTAAGAACTTGATAATAATAAATAATCCATATACAACACACAGCTTTATACATCACACCAGCAGAGGGCAGCTGTTTACTGCATCTACAGGTGAAGGAACGTACCCACACTTCTGAAAAGCCGAATCTTGAACACTAAAGCTGCGAGGACTTGCAGGCACTCTGTTATCTACCCAAAAAAAATCCATAGAGATTAAAATAAGTAGGAACTTCTCTCTGAGACTTGTGTGTATAGTTCTGGGAAAAGAGGAAGGAAGTATCCATACCAGCGTTTGCTGGGCAGCAGTCTCCACGCGGGCTGTGAGGCACCTGAGGCGACGGCTCAGAGTAGGTCCGCTTATGTCGGATAACTAGAGGAGGAGGAGGAGTTCTCTTTGTACTGAAACTGACCTCACTCCAGCCATCTGGCGGACTCACAGGAGGGGGAGGCGGAGGGATGTTCGGTGCTGAAACAGAGGAGAAGAGATGGGAGGAGACCAGAGATGAGAAACTAATGAGGACAGTACCTCTGATTCAGCAAAATGAATTTCTACTGGTACATTTCTACAATGCTCTAACAAACGTCATACATTCCCTTAGGTAATTATGAAGTCCTTCTTGGGAATATTACAGAAATACATCAATTATGTAATAATAATAATAATAATAATAATAATAATAATAATAATAAGTTTATTTTATATAGCGCCTTTCTCAGACCCAAGGTCGCTTTACATAGTATATACACACACATATACAGGTTTATACACATAAACACAAACATCCATGCGAGTAAATGTATATACACAAATACCCATAAACATACATACATAACACACACACACACACACACATATATATATATATATATATATATATATAAATATATACACATGTACATACATAAACACATAAATACATACACATACAAAGGTAGACATATAACAGAGTAGAACAGGGAACTACTGAGAGCTGGCAGTGTGATAATGTAGTGTGAATGGGTGCATCTTAAGTTTAGATTTAAACAATGATAGAGTTGAACATTCACGGAGATATTGAGGCAAGGTGTTCCAGAGCTTGGGAGCCGCAGCACTAAAAGAATGGTCACCCATAGAAGACATGGATGTGCGAGGAACAGAGAGAAGACCAGTACCAGAGGAACGGATGGAGAAGTTCAGAAAGATAGACAGGAGCAAGACCGTGCAGTGCTTTATATGTTAAAATTAGGAGTTTAAAGTGAATGTGGGAAGATTTGGGAAGCCAGTGCCAATGGTACAGAACTGGGGTTATGTGAGCAGATTTTTTTATGTGAGTCGGTAACTGGGCTGCTGAGTTTTGCATGTACTGTAGTTTATTTAGGGAAAGTGATGAAAGACCAATGAACAGAGAATTGTAGTAATCTAATCGAGGGCATGGGCCAGGGTTTCAGCAGCACAAAAGCTAAGGGAAGAACAGAGGCGAGCAATATTACAGATGTGAAAGGAGGCAGTTTTGGTTACAGATGAAATATGAGAACTGAAGTTCAGTGATGAGTCCATGATAATGCCAAGGTTGCAAACAGTGTCAGATGGAACTAAGCCAGTCCCATCAATGGTCAGACAGAGATCATTAACCTTTAGAGCAGTCTTTGTTCCAGTGATGAGGATTTCGTTCTTTGTGCGGTTTATTTTTTAGAAAAAGTTAGCTGACCTCCAGTGTTTAATATCACCAAGGCAGTTTATTAATGAACAGGGAGGAAATTTGGAGCTGAGATAGATCTGGGTGTCACCTGCATAAATATGAAATTGTAGGCTGTGATGACGAATAATGGAGCTGGAAGCATATAGATAATAAATAAGAGTGGACCTAGAATGGAACCTTGGGGAACGCCCTGACAGACAGTAACAGTGCAAGATTTGAATTTGCCAATAGAGATGAAATTTTGTCTATTAGTGAGATATGATGTAAACCAGGCAAAAGCTGTATCACAAATGTCTAATTGAGACGGAAGACGGGAGAACAGTATGATGTGATCAACAGTATCAAAAGTGGCGGTAAGGTCCAGAAGTACAAGAATGATAATGGAACCAGAGTCAGCTGAACGAAGTAGATCATGAACTACCCTGAGGAGGGCAGTTTCTGTACTGTGCCAGACTGAAAAGTTTCATATAGACTATTACTGGATAGATGAGATTGAAGTTGTGATGCAACAACTTTCTCCAGGAGCTTAGATAAAAATGGAAGATTGGAAATGGGTCTGTAGTTGTTGAAGACTTCTGGGTCCAAAGAGGGTTTTTTTGAGGATGGGAGTAACTGTGGCAGTTTTAAGGAAGATGGGAACAGAACCTGTGACCAGAGAAGTGTTTATGATATGTGTTTATGATATTAGAAATAGGAGCTGAGAGAGTGAGTAAACGTGCCTTGAGAAGTGGAGTAGGAACGGGGTCAAGAGAGCAAGTGGAGGTGCTGGATTTAGCAAAAAGGTCTCTTATGTCTGATAGATCAATTGGGGTGAAACAATGAAAAGGACTAAGGTGAGTGAGGGGGGAGCAGGTAAGCTGACTCTCAGTTGAGGGATGAGGGGAAAGTTGTTCATAAATGTTATCGAAAATAATTTGAAAAGAAAATAATGTAATTTCTTTCCTCTTCTTTTTGCAATCTCTTTATACATGAAGCTGTGTTTAATTTTCCAAGCAGTACCCCCATATCACATATGATCTAGTTATTCAATTTCTGTAGATCTACCATCCTGAACATTTTAGCTCCAACCATAATTGTGCCCACCTGACCATCTAATCATTTCCTTAAGCATTTCTTGATCAACTAAAACAGGTGTGTTAAATTTTGGTTGGAAGGTAGATCTCAAGGAAGAGGGTTGGTACAGAGCCCCGTTCATTACATGCAGGTAAAACTATACACACAATATATCGTGGCCACACATTAAGAATTCATTCCCATGACTTATTAATACGTGAGCACGTTTTACTAACTCTTTTCCTTCTTTTAGGTCAATCCTGGCCACATCTGACCAATTTGTGCCTACATCGCATATTGAGAGCCAGGGGGCATTATGGTGACTTGGGGGGCTGGTACTGACTTCACTGTTGATCAGCTGCAAGGCTCTGGAAAAGATCATGGATATTGGTGGATGTATACAAAGTGTTTGCAACAAGGTATATGTATCAGAAAAGAAGACATAAGGATCATTCTCTCTGTGCTTGACCCCGTTAACTCCCAGGCTCGCCAGAGCCAACACTCGAGCCCAGCCCTCAAATCACCATAAAGCCCCCTGGCTCTCAACATTCAATGTAAGTGCCTCTCGATTAAAAAGATTCCATACAATACAAGGCTTTTGAGAATGTCTCTATAACTCATTCCCAACTCAAAATAAAACTAAATCAAACTGTCTCTGTCCATAACAGCAGCTATAGATGTCTTTTATCACTACACAGTAAAGGGATGATGGATTTATGAAATTGAGAGCACGAATTGGTAAAACATTGCTACGATTTACCTAGAGCGAGGGAACAAATTAACAAAATCTAGCCATGATTTACTGACTAATTAATACATGCTCATGTATTAATAAGTCATGGGAACGAATTCTTAATTCGTGGCCACGATATATTGTTTTTTACCCGCATGTCATGTACGGGCTCCACAGGTTGGTGACCACTGCCATATATTAATTATTAAGTAGTAGAACATGTAATTGCATTTATAACATGAGTGTCTTTCTCAAAGTATTGTTGAGTTTTTGTGTTTTGTATGTCTGTTGTCATTTTAAAAATCAATACAAATGTATTACCAAGAAAAAAAGTAAAAGCCTCTAAAAAAGGATCTAAATTTTTAAATTCATTTTTAAGCCACTGTCCCTGTGCTTATTAGAAGTAAAACACCACATCTTCTTAACTCTTACATTTAGCAGGCTGAAGATTATTACTACTTATGTGTCGAGAGGGGGAGGTGGGTTGAGGTGACTATGCTATGGGGTTGCTTTGCATTGGTGTAACTGTGTCCATGTTTTCACTACGCATGTAGAATGTTGCCACATCTATGATATAACAGTATTTTAACTGCTGTAAGGCATATTGAGTGATAAAACCTTTTTCCCTTCTGCCTTGAACACTGTAATAAATATTTTAATCTTGTGATTTCTTTATGATTTCTATACATTGTCACCCACAAAAGGAAAGACCCACCCACTTTAAATCTCTAACAATGCTTTACTGTTGCAGTCTGCCATTTTAAAAATGTTTCTTAATAATCCCATCATTTCAAAAGATTCAGAAAAAAAGTAATTGCAGTGCATCTGGCTATTTCTCCTTTTGTCTGGTCCTGAGGTTAACTCTGCCCCTGACTGGAAGAGACCTGCTGCCCCCCTTTTTTTTTAAATAAAGGAATATGTAGTTCAGCAGGGAGGGTGTATACACATTGTGACCTAATGTCAGGTGACAGACAAACAGAGGATGAGTCAGGAATTGTATCTTACCTCTCACTCTTGGGGGCAGTGGAGGTGCTGGTGAAGATGGTGGAGGAGGTGGAGGACTCTCCAAGCTACGTGAAGGTGGGCTGGGAATAGCATACATTTCCCGCTTGTTCTCATTTCGTGACAGAGGCAGCCTGCGGCCTACACTGAAGACTCCTCCTCCTCCTGTTCCTCCTCCTCCTCGATTATGAGAACTGCTGCTGTGGTACACACTGAGTGGACGGACAAAGCGATCTTTTTTCACAGGACCTGACTGCACACAGAGGTGAATCACTTCAATACTCAGCAAAACAGTAAATGTTAACAATGTAGACAATCATTTTGAAGAAAATTTTCTATCCAGAAGTATTTTCATACTTTTCGTAATATTCAAGAATGTTCGTAATTTCATAAAACAGTCAAATAGATGTTTAAAGGGGCTTTTTTGGCTATCGTTATGTTTAAAGGTGTAAGAAACATTTTTTTGTCTATCATTGCTGGAAACAGGGCATATAATTATCCTGCACAACTGCTATGACTCCAAGCCTATTTTCAACTAACATACTTTTTCTTATTACATAGAGGCTGACCTTATCCTCCAGGTCATCATCACTTTCGTACCAGTCATCTTGCCGCAGTCTCCACTCGTACTCAACGTGAACGTGCATGTTGAACTGGTTATTCTGAGCCTGCTGGATCTGAACAATAAACTCAGAAGTTAACACATTTACATAATAATTAAACTAGGTTTTTATTTATGGATGTACCATTACAATTTGTGTTGGGTCAGCCAACCTTAGTACAGCCCTTTTGCATTTGAGAACACAACATTAGACTTCGCTCAACAGTTGAATAAATGCCTATCTGGTTGTTAAGAAATGTGAGCCGTGACCTAAGCTGTAACCAAAAGAATTGAAATGCTGTGTACCAGCTCTTCACAGTGAGAGTGCTTCAGTCTTCGAGCGATATCCACGGCTGTCTCACCATTTTCATTTTCTACAAGAGCAGAACAGTTTCCATCAGCCCCTCACCACCATTTACAGCCTTATTCTTATCATCAGCCAGATTCTTTGAGAAAATTACCACCAAAAAACCCCCACAGTTCAGCAATAATTTTTTTCCTCCAATTAGGAAATTGTATTACATTTGTTATTGAATGAAATAAATGATGAAATAACTGGTTAGTGAAAGGACACAGGGAGGAAGGTAGATTTTCTTACTGATATGTATGTTGGCTTTGGCCTTCAGCAGGAGCTTCAGACACTCCGTTTTATTGTGCAGACAGCAGTAGTGCAGTGCAGTGTTTCCCCTCACAGTCTGCGCATCTAGATTATTACTGAAAGAAATGACACAGACGATGAAACTCTTATGTCCAACAACATGTTCTCATGGTGCTAATTCTTATGTTTTGCCATTGGCTTGTGCTTTTGTATATCTTCCACTGTTCATTTCTTTCTCCTTGTCTGTCTCTTGCTCTCTCTATTTCTCATTTCCCTTAAAACTAAAGCTACAGCTTCAGACAGTTCACCAAGGGCATTCACGAAACTGTTGAAATATCCAGATTTTGATTTTTAAATGACTGACTTCACGATCCTCAAAATGATTTTACAAAAGAATGCTTTCCGCAAAGGGCTGTAGTGGCATTGTGTATTGCTCAGTAGAACATGAAATGAGACATACTTTACAGACAAAGGGTGGGATACAGTCTGGGTGATATAGTCATGCCTCTACACTGAGCGATATCAGATCTAAATGTCAAAGTATAGCAATGCATAACCACAGTCTCACCAGTTGTGTACCAGGAAGTCCAACATGTGCAGTGAGGTCCGGTCAGCCAAAACGACGGCCAGATGTAGTGCAGTCTCCCGTTTTTCCTCAAAGGAGGAGAGACAGAATCAATTTTACCCTTGACTCTCAAAACCATCTGTATATAGGTGCTAGTTGCTCATTTACACTGAAATAATATTATATCTTTTCATTTGTTTCCACCCACTAGCTGAATCTCTCCTATCATGTGACAGCCACTAATCTGGATGGATGAAGGCATCTACTGCATCTTTTCGAAATGCTGCTCATGCAATGTTACAGGGGAGCTGAACACTTTTAAATGAGAAGATCCACAGGGAAGAAAGGAAAGCCACCTTTTCCACCAGGAGAGCAGGACCAGTTATTTTCTTTTGGATTCCCAGCAACAGATTGCTTTAGCATAGTCACAGTGACAGGGCAAACACTTACTGAAGACAGCTGTGCCAAGTGACAGCACCAAGTCACTGAATTCTGGGTCAGTGAATGTTATCAAAAGAAATGAGTTACATGGATCTTAAACCAGACCTCAAAGTTAAAACAGTCAAATCCTCTGTAAGGATGCATAATTTCAAAGACCAAAAAAGATCATGCTGGGTTCTTCCAAGTGCTAGAGTCTAGTCTGTAACTAAAAAGGACAACAATTTACACTAAATGTTCTTCTAGTTTTGTAAATGTTCTCAAGGCTATTTAATTAGTTTGGAGGGAAACTGCTTATGGCTGTTAATGTTTTTTTTTTCCCCAAAACAAAACAAATAATGCAAATAAAGGTAAATATTTTTTAAACCCCTTCCCCCCAACAAGCAGTTTTAGTTTTTCAACTTGTCTGCATGAAAACATTGTGGGAAAACATGTTCAAAAGCCAGACTCAAAATTTAACCTATGTGTGTGTGTACCTGCAGCGGGCTGGGCACAGGCAGGCTGAGGTCGAGTTTTTCTGTGTACAGCTGAAGAAGGCCGAAGATGTCCCGAGCATGTATGGCCTCCTGTAATCGCCTGCGCAGGGTGTCAGGGGAACCGCCACTTCGCTGAGCAAACTGACTCTCTATATACTTAGCCAGGATGAACTCTTTACGTATCAACCTACACACATAGATTTTTGTGTATCATGAAAAAAATTCTGTATTATTTACATGTGACAAGATCAGGCTTTGGGAGTAATGGAACGCATGTAACAGCATTACGTAATCAGGATACAAAAAAACTGGTAACTGTAATCCGTTACAAATACGTCAAAAAAAAAAATCCGATTTTGACTGCCCATGTTTCATGATTACATGAACATGATCGACTGCGACGTTTAAAGTTCGTCCTCCGCTCATAGAAAACTTCGCTGCAGATCAAATCAAGCGTTATTGACTTTTCTGCATTCGCCTGAACTGTTTTCATTTGGTTGCATATTGTTATATTTGATGCATATTTTCATATGTTTGATGGTATTTTTATTTTTACTCAACCTATATTTTGGGTACAATTTTATTTATATTTTGCTTCTACGAGATGATGCACTTTAAGGACCAGTCTAATGCAAAGATTTGTACATTAGCAGGAATGTAGCACAACATGGAGGTGAAAGCAGCGGTCTGTTTATTTAAATGTGAAAGTGCAATAAAAATATGTTGTCCCTAAAATCAATCAATAATCGTGATCTCAGTATTGATCAAAAATTATCATGATTATCATTTTGGCCATAATCGTGCAGCCCTAATATAGGTCATTTTTAATATCATGTTATCCCACTGATTCGTATTACATGGCCATTCATCTGAGTAAATGATAGCAGAAGGTACACTCGTGGCATCTGATATTTTATTTTATTCCATGGACATTAAAAAAAAAATGTGGCCTCTTTTTGGAAAACCAGAATATGGTCACCCAAGCTTTTGTGATGTAACATTACCCACATCAGGGACGGTGATCTTTTATTTATTCATTCATTTAATTATACAAATCCAAACATTGAACATGATTTTAAGCTCTAAAATAAGCTCTAAATAAAAGTATTTTAGATCATATTGCTTATCTCTTAACTTTATTTACATATGTGGCCTTGAAGTAATCCAAAAGCAATCAGATTACATTACTTTCATATTGTGATACTTGGATTACGTTACTGATGACATTTTTTATGAAGTAATTTGTATCTGTAATGGAATACATTTTTAAATTAACCCTCCCGACCCTGGACAAGATCATTATAAGAGGAAAGCTCCGTCACCATCCCTAACATGGCTGCTCATCTCAACCCTTTTCCCTTAAAAGGCAACTTATGATACACATGTACAGTTCCCTCCAAAAGTATATTCGGACACATTTCTCGAACACATATAAATATAAATAAACGAAAGCAGAAATTCCGATCTATTGTCTCATTTTCATCTTTTGATGATGTCTTCAGTGTAAAATTTTAAAAAAATTGCCTTCCAAAATTGCCGTTCCAATACTTTCAGAGGGGGCTGTAGTTTCAACAGAGAGGGTCTGGTTAATGATGGAAGCAGAGCCAGCAAGCAAGACTCAAACAGCTGAAACAGACCAGTTCTTACTTACATATCACTCTCTGCAGAAGGTTTCAGAGATGGACTGGGGAGATTGGCCTCCACAATTTCATTAAACCCTAAGTTCCCTACATTCCTCGCCAGCTGAACAGAGACACAGAGAAAGAGATAGATAAAGCAAGAGAATCTACAAATCTGTTAGAACATGAGAAAGATAAGTTCAAATAAACATTCTAATTGTTTGCAAAGTTTATGTCCATGGTTGGTAAAGAACCTGACCAAGAGTTCAGAAGTGCCGAGTTTATCCAGAGAGAGGGACTGGATGCGAGAGTAATGGACACCCATCTCCCGATGGATCCCTGAGCATTCAATGCATGTCAGGATGCCCAGGTTTGTAGAGATCCATGTAGGATCTGAAAACAATACAACATTTTGAGAATATTTAGTGCTTTCAGTCAATAGCTAAGATAAAGTAAACTACAAAATGATTGTGTTCCTGTGTGTATGCATATTCGTTTTATGCTGATGCCTATACAGTTTCAAAAGAGTACGAGCGAGTTACTGATAGGTAGTAGAATTGTTTTTGCCCTTCCATTCAACATTATGACGAGCCATCACTGGCTTTATGATGGGATAGTCTGTCTGCAACTTTCACACAGATTTTGAGGTGTTAATGTAGGGCTCAAGGGATTAAAGATCTACAGTATTTCCATAGCAAAGATTCTGACTGAAATTCAGTGAGGACATTTAATTAAGCTAAATTGAATTTCTAAATTGTGCAAAGTTCATTTCGTGGGAAAAAGGCCATCTCCTTATTTGTTTGATTTAATTAGTTTTGTTTTTTGTTTTTTTTAAATAACCACATGTTTTTTACTAAACTAAGATGCAGTAGGTTGGTGAATGAACCCCTAGAATAGAGAAAAATCAACATGAGTCATGGTAGTGTGGTATCTTCATTAATATTTTCACATTGACTGTCCTTAAGAAAACACTGTGGCCTGTAATCCGGTGATTGAATAATGCAGAATGTATAAGTGGAATGAAATAAAATAAACACAGTTTAATCTAAAACAGTTAAGTAAGGAATAATTGATGATGGGCCGGAGTCAATTAGCTTATACCACAGTTAACGCACCTCAAGACACCTTGTTTAGCTGTTTTATTTCAAGTCATTTGTCAGGTTTTTGTCCTTAAAACGCTTTTGTGTGTGGAACTAATTTATTATGCATCCCATTACAAGCCCCTGTTGCTAATTCCAAAACATCATTTTAGAATTAGTAACGGAGGCTTGAGTCATTTATATGTTATTGGAGAGAGAGAGAGAGAGAGAGAGTTCACAGATTTTTTCTTTCATTTCATGCTGATCATATAAAAATAGAACAAATAAATAAATAAATATTGATATTTGTTCACCGGTTAACACATGTGCTCTCTCTCTCTCTCTCTCTAATAGCTGCATGTCAATGGCATAAGCCTCCGCTTCGCCTCGGGCAGCATTACCACCTCGCGTGTGCAAAATTTTTCTAATAATTCAACGGCCCGCCGTCAATTATTACTGAATTACTTCTGGAAAATCTCAATTTTCTGCCATTTTCTTTGTTGTTAGATCTATGTGCCATGGTGGACAGTAGACTAACTTTTCTGTTATTTCAGTAAACTTGGCAAAGTGAACTGTAATGCGGTCAAGACCTGACTGGAACTACTTTTGCTGTGCATTTACTGAAAAATAATTGCACACCTCAGAATGTGTCAGCCAATCGGAATCGAGAATTCAACAGCACTGTGGTATAATTCAGAATATACTTTGATAATATGTATAACACACAATGCCAAAGTTGAAAGAAATTCCAGAAATGATGAGGAAGAAGGTGAGTGAAATACATCAGTCTGGGAAGGGATACAAAGCTCTGAGACTCCAAAGAACCACAGTGAGAGCCATTAATTCCAAATGGAAAAACTCGGCACAGTAGTGAACCTTCCCAGAAGTGTCTGACCTTCCAAAATTCCTCCAAGACCACAGCAACGACTCATCCAGGAAGTCACAAAAGAGCCAAAGACAACATAAAAGGACCTACAGGCCTCTCTTGCATCAATAAAGGTCACTGTTCATGACTCCACTATCAGTGAGACACTGGGCAAAAATGCCAACCATGGAAGAGAGGCGAGGTGAAAACCACTGTAACACAGTAGAACATTAAGGCTCATCGAAAGGCTTTGCCAAAACACACCTTGATGATCCTCAAACCTTTTGGGAGAATGTTCTGTGGATTGATGAGTCAAAAGAGGAACTGTTTGGAAGACAGGGGTCCCGTTACATCTGGTGTAACCGAACACAGAATTCCACAAAAAGTACATCATACCTATAGTCAAGCATGGTGGAGGAAGTGCGATGATGTGGGGATGCTTTACTGCTTCAGAGCCTGGGCAACTTGCAATAATTGAGGGAAACATGAATTGTGCTCTCTACCAGAAAATCCTAAAGGAGTATGTCCGGTCTTCAGTCCATAATTTGAAACTCAAGCGTGATTGGATTATCCAGCAAGACAATGATCCAAAGCATAGGAGTATGTCCTGGTCCTAGAAGTAAGTGAAAGACTGATCTCCAGTTATCTGAAGTGTTTGGTTGCAGTTATTACTGCTAAAGGTGGCACAACAGATTTTAAGTTTAGGGGGGAATTAGTTTTTCACATGGGTGATAGGTGTTGGATAACTTTTTTTGCTTCGATAAAAATAAAATTAAAATAAATAAATAAAAACCGTATTGTGTGTTTACTCGGGTTGCCTTGGTTTTATGTTGTATTTAGTTTGAAGATCTAAAACTATTTAGTATGAGATATACACAAAAACAGAAGAAATCAAATACTTTTTCACAGCACTGTAGTAGCAACAACATCTAATATATATTGCCAAAATATTAAAAACTCTCATGCTGCCTGAAATGGTGGATGTTCTTAGTGTATTTGTTCATGCATGTAAGACTCACAGCTGGTTGTATTTCTGCAGAAGTTAACCTGGTCTGTAGACGAGAGCAGGTTGTGGAGA
Source organism: Stegophilus panzeri (assembly GCA_024331685.1). Taxonomy (NCBI): domain Eukaryota; kingdom Metazoa; phylum Chordata; class Actinopteri; order Siluriformes; family Trichomycteridae; genus Stegophilus; species Stegophilus panzeri. Next base: position 20,117,653 of record JANDJT010000114.1, read on the forward strand.
GGACGGTTAGGCTGATGTAAGATCACTGATACAGTGCATTGCTTGCACAGTGACTGAAAATCAGGAAGATGTAAAAGGATACCCTAAAACCTTGTCACTATTTTGATGGCCTTTTTCTGTCGTGCAGTTTCTCTCTATACAGCCTATAAGCAGTGCACTCCCAACCTTAAGACATGGCTTAATCAGAATTTTATATTGCTTAGAGGATTTTTTTTTCACTGTCTCCTCAAGAAAACATCTCCATTAAGATAATCAAGCATGTATGATGGCATAATCTGGATGGATGATGGCATCTACTGCATCTTTTCAAAATGCTGCTCATGCAACGTTACAGGGGAGCTGAACACTTTTAAATGACAAGATCCACAGGGAAGAGAGGAAAGCCATCTTTTCCACCTGGAGAGCAGGACCAGTTATTTTCTTCAAGGCAACAGATTGCTTTAGCATAGTCACAGTGACGGGGCAAACAACTGACAGTACCAAATCACTGAATTCTTGGCCACAATGTTATCAAAGGAAATGAGCTACATGGATCTTAAACCAGACCTCCAACTTCTCCACAACAGTCAAAGTTTGGACATACATTTTACATTTAAAATGTATGTTTTCGCTCTCTTAACAAAGAAAGAAAATGTGCAAATAACTTGAAGGCATAATGAATAAAAAAAAATACGTGGAGAATCTGTAAGGATTCATAACTTGAAAGACCAAAAAAATTCATGCTGGGTTCTTCCAAGTGCTAGAGTCTAGTCTGTAACTAAAAAGGACTAAAACATATACTCTGACTTCTTACAGTTCAGGACCATGTTTTGAGCTGTGGCTCATCCCCCAAATTATTTGGCTCCACCATTTATTGATCTGTCATTTCAGCTGGAAATGTAATGGTATTAATGTATAAAGGAAATGTATAAAGGAAAAAAACAGAAACAGTATCTTAGTAAGGTGTACGGGCCACAGCAAGATGCATTTTATACCTGTACAATATCACTGTACTTTACTGTAAATGTTATATTTTTGTTTACAGTAAATTTTTACAATACTTTACTGGCAACCCAGCACCCCCTGGCTTGCCAGGAAGTAAGCACACTCTAGATATGGTTGTTTACTGTAAATTTTACAATACTTAACTGGCAACCCAGGTTGCCAGTAAATTCCTTTAAAATTTACAGCAATTTTTATGTTACGCTTTGTTCATGTTGTATAACTATGGAGCTAGAAAAGATGACGTTACTATTGCATAAACACCTCATGGCCTCTAGCAGCTGTCAAAAGTTGACCTGGGTAAACCGCTTATAAACAATTTAATAATATATGTCTTCCTTTTTCAATTGATAATGTAATCTGGATCCTGTAGACTTCTAAAAAAAAATGTTGCTGTAATCATAAAGATGTCCTGTACCCATCTCAGGAATCCTACTCACAATTTGACCATACTATGATCATTCCATATCATTTCAAAATATGCACAACTGTTTCCCTTTTCTCTGAACAATTTTACACTGTAATAATCAAAATGCCACTATGTGGCGTGACTCAGAAGCGGAAGGGTTCCCGTTTGAGTCTGGTTCCTCTTAAGGGTTCTTCTTCATGTCATCTGTCATGTCTGGCTTGCTCATTTGGAATCTAAATCTACTTCCAGATTTCTGTAAAACTGCTTGCATTTTACGTTTATATATAGTGCTTTTAAAAATCATCAACAGCGATAAAGAGACAGACTGCCATAATAAGTGTGATGTATAGGGTTAGGGTTAGCACCTGGAGCACCGCAGTCACAGCAGATGTGGTTACCCGGCATGCGGAGGATGTCCTCGGTGATTGCCCGGGTCAGATCCTCCACGCTGCTTTCTCCACTTTGTTTGTGCTCATCCAGAGCCACATTCAGTGCCTCCTGCTTACTGTTGGTCAGAACTGAAATCCACCTGACCAATATAT
>JANDJT010000114.1:20119595-20142279 GCA_024331685.1 Stegophilus panzeri
TGATAAGATACTTAAGATACTTAAGAAGAATAAAGATGTGTATTACGGAAGTTAATCTATCAAAACATTTCAGAAGATCTTAGTAGAATTTATATATTTGCATTTAAAAAAAGACTCCAACAAGGTTTAACAGTTTCCAAACCTAACCAAGTGGCTAAACAACTAACATCTAATGTTGCTGTCTAAACAGATTATAAGGGGCCACTAAATCTAGCTAAGGGAGAACCACTGATTCTATAGTGTTTCTATTTTCTGTTAGGTGCAGCCTTTATGTGCATTATTGTGCATTATTACAGCACTTATTGCATTATTATGTTTTAACAATATTCTTATTATGTTATGTTCAATTCTAATAGCCTTCTCCAGTTTTATGGCTATCAGCACTCTTTTTTGCTATTCATTACCTCTGGCATTTAGCATCAGATTAATAAAATGCATGGGAGGTTCAATCACAGAAATGCTTTAATCACAGTACAGTACATGGGATCTCATTTAAGGCAACTATATTTAAAGTGTCAAAGTGTGTGTGTGTGTGTGTGTGTGTGTGTGTGTGTGCTGTGCAGAAAACCTAAAACTGCTAAACCCTAATACTTTGCTGGGATTTAAACACAAACACTGCATCATCTTAAACCATTACCCATCTATGAGTTCAGACTTACAGTACATTCCTGCCTCTCATTACTGTGCCACTCTAAGTCTCACTGTAGTTACTGAAAACAAAGCTTTAAAAAGAATAACTGGATTATATGCCTAGTCTTGTAGAGTTTAAATAAATCTTGCCAGTGTTTATTTGCTATCTTTTAGTTTAGTCTAGCTTTACAAATATCTATAAGCAATTTTGACTATCACTTGCATGTATTGTATTTATATGTACTTCCTTGTATGTCGGTTGCCATACAAAATAAAGATTATGCTTACAAATTCAATGCTCTTTATGATGAATATTTTCTTGGCTCAAGTCAAAACAGGACTACAACAGACATATCTGCTCTGAGATGTGCTCTGAGCCTTAAAGAATCCAAAAACAATGCAACCAATGCATTTCCATTCCTGGAAGTATGACTTACGCTACACAGTCAGGCTCATCCTCTGTGAGAAAGTGATAAGTACGGTTATCTGTAACAAAGACAAACATGAACACATGAAACAGAACCATGGTGCACTTGTTAAACACTGACAGCTAACGCATTTTAGATAAGGAAACAGGTAACTCCTGTGTTACCACAATATTAACACTAAATTGGGAGTGTACACAACTTGTAATGACTAAAAAAGACCCAATCATAGTTTTTCAAGCTCTACTGAGAGAGGAGGGACTCCATCTGACTTAAAATACTCAATTAGACAATTACATAGCGGGTTAGAAATAATAGCTTTTTTTTGACTGCTTGTATATAATATATAATATAATAATTTTATACAGGGGGCAATAATAGCCCGTGCTATAAGAAACAATATGACTAATGTTTTCTGTAAGAACAGCAGCATGCATGAAAGCACAGCTGCATGATTATCATCCGTGATAATCCACTGCATTTAATCCTGCCATGAAAGGTTACAATGCAGTGGATTAAATCATAGCATTGGTAGGAGAGAGTGCTTTCTAATCATTACTTACGAGAGATGAGGTCAAAACATTTCTTGTCCTCCAGACTGGGTTTGACCTGGCAGGTCAGGAGGTTCAGTTTGGCTGGTGGTTTATTTGGCTTAGAGAGGGCACAATATGACACACTTATTAAAGTGAAAATGCCTTCAAGCTTTATTTGTTGTCCATGAAAACAAGTAGTTGGTAGATAATTGTTTGATGTGTAATACGTGTAATATACACCACTGCTGTTTAAGTTCATTTTTCATTCATTAAACAAAATGATAAACAGCAAATGCTCATTTAGATAAAACTGTCAGATAGGCTAGAGTTAGATATTAAATTTAAGTGGTTCTGCTTACAGTTCCGTGAGCGATGGTGAGATAGCAGTTCTGCACAGTGCACTTCCTTTTCTGCCACATCTTTCTCAACCTGTAGCAGTCAGGGATATGATTACAACACACACCACACGGATCCCAACCCACTAATCTTAATACAGTGGCCATAAAAGGCCAAAAAAAGTTTTTGATTTATCTATCAATTCAGATTTTTAAAAAAGCTATTTCCTATTGCAATATAGTGCCACTAAATACAGTCCCCTCAAAACTATTGGAACAGCAAGGCCCATTCATTTGGGGATTTTTTGTGTAGACTGAAGACATTTGGTTTTGAGATTAAAAGATGAATATGAGAAGAGAGTTCAGCTTTTATTTCCTGGTATTTATTTGTAGATGTGTTAAACAACATAGGACATAGCACATTTTGTATCAGACCACCCTTGTAGGCGAGCAAAAATATCGGAACATGTGATTGACAGGTGTTACTTGTTACCCAGGTGTGTCCTGTTAGATTTATTGTTTAGAACATCTACTCTTGGTTGTAGCCTTCAGTTTCACCTGTGATTTGTGTATTTGTTGTTAAAAAGGATAAGCCAACATGAAGATCAGAGTGCTGTCTATGGGAGATAAGCAAGCCATTTTGAGCTGAGAAAAGAGGGAAAATCAATTAGAGGCATTGCACAAACATTGGGCATAGCCAATACAACAATTTGTAATGTCCTGAAAAAGAAAGAAACGTCTGGTATACTAAGCAACAGACACCAAATTGGTCAGCCAAGGAAAACTTGGTCAGTAATTACATAGAGAAATATGTAATGTTTATAAAGTGTTTAGCTGTCATTTATGCAGATTCTCAAGCCACTATGGGTTTTTACTGTACCACTTTAATTTTTTTATTCCACTGACACAGGCTCTCACTCTTATTTTTGTAGATAGTCAAAAAAAAGGCAAGAAAAAGAGAGAAGAGTTTGAAGGGAAGAGAGCGAGTCAGATGGGCAGGATGAAAAAAAAACCTATTAAATTACTTTGGACCACCTGGTAAAAAAAAAGTTAGGGGTTAGGAGATAGGTCAAAGGGTCCTGATATAAGGTCCTGATAAGGGTCCCACAGCCGCTTCCCAACACTGGCTAGACTAGATTGACTGAAATGTTATTCAATAATAATCTTATGGCTAAAAATGGCTACAGTTTTCAGTGACTAAAACTAGACTATACTTTTGCTTGGCTAAAAATTGGGTGGTCTGATACAAAAGGTTTTATGTTTTATTTTGTTTAACACATCTAAATATAAATACCAGTAAATAAAAGCTGAAATTCTAAACTCTCATATCCATCTTTTGATCTCAAACCCAAATGTCTTTGGTGTATAGCACAAACAAATTAATTGGCCTTGTGTTCCAATAGTTTTGGAGGCAACTGTAAGTGTAAGTGCTTGACAATAAATTGTAAAAGATACATTCAGATGTGGAGAAATATATCCAGAAATAGTAACTCTAAAACACAAACATCAAACAGATATGAATCAATCTGGAAATAGTCGCATTTATTTACCCATCACTCTTCTTATAGAGGTAGCCTGATTTCTCTGTTCCATATTGTGTGTTGCCTTGAAGTTGGTGCATGCTGTACACAGTCTGTTTACATAAAGAGTCCTACAGCGCGCGCGCGCACACACACACACACACACACACACACACACACACACACACACACACACACACACACACGGACGGGTTAAGCAGGCACCCTCTCACCCTCTCTACATGCAAGTCAGTAGCGCCTCATTATTTATTTGGATCACTATTTAAAACAAATGCAGTGTCCTTCACTACTGATGTGGCCAAAAGGCAGAGACTTAAAAAGGAGACACGTAGTGTAACTTGCACCAAACTTGCACAACTTGATTACTGCACAAAAATGCACTAAACTACTTTAAAAATATAGTAATATTAGAAACAATTCAATGTAACATAAACAATGAACACACTAGATGACAAACACAGATTTGTCGCAAATACATGCAGTAACGTTTAATGGTCTAATTTCCACTGTTTTGTACCACTGTATATACAAAACCATAAATGTAAACTTACCCTCCTAGACTGAATGAGTGCATTGGAAAAAGAAAAAATGTTAGCAATGAATAAAATCATGCAGATACAGGGCCAGCAGCTTCGAGTAATGTTCACATCAACCATCAGAATGGGGAAAACTGTGTTCTCATTGATTTTGACTATGGCATGATTGTTTGTGCCAGACGGGTCGGTTTGAGTGTTTCTATAACTGCTGATCTCCTGGGATTTTCATGCACAAGAGTCTCTAGAATTTACTCAGAATGGTGCAATAAAGAAAAAAGCTACGGCAGTTATGCAGACTGAATCACCCTGTTGATGAGAGGTCAATGGAGAATGGCCAGACTGGTTGAAGCTGACAGGAAGGCTACAGTAACTCATATATCCACTCTGTACAATTCTGGTGAGCAGAAAAGCATCTCAGAATGCACAACATGTCGAACCTTGAGGCGGATGGGCTACAACAGGAGAAGACCACGTTAGGTTCCAGCCAAGAACAGAAAGCTGAGGCTGCAGTGGGCACAGGCTCAACAAAACTGGAAGTTGAAGATTTGAAAAACGTAGATTGGTCTGATCTCGATTTCTGCTGAGGCGCACAGATGTTTGGGTCAGAATTTGCCGGCAACAGCATGAATCCATGGACCCAACCTGCCTTGTGTCAACAGTCCAGGCTGGTGGAGGTGCTGTAATGGTGTAGGGAATGTTTTCAAGCATACAATACTTTGGGCCCGTTAATATCAAACAATCATCGCTTGAATGCCACAGCCTATTTGTGTATTATTGCTGACTCTAATGGCTACTTTCAGCATGATAATGCACCATGCCACAAAGCAAAATTTGTCTTAGACTGGTTTCATGAACATAACAATGAGTCCAGTATTCTTCAGTACCCCTCCCAGTCACTGAATCTGAATCACCTTTGAAACACCTTTGGGATGTGGCAGAACAGGAGATTCGCAGTATGAAAGTGCACCTGAAAAATCTGAAGGAATTGCGTGACGCAATCACATCAACATGGACCAGAATCTCAAAGCAATGTTTCCAACATCTTATTGAATCCATGCCATGAAGAATTGAAGCTGTACTGAGAGCAAAGGGAGGCCCTACCCAGTATTAGTATAGTGTTCTGTAAGTGTACAGTCGATGTTTCCCAACAGTTAGTGTTTCCCAATCACAGTTTGGCACTTCCTGTAACCTAGCATATTGCTAATTTGGTTGGGCATATGCCATTCTTCTCCTGATCTAACCCACTTGTTATTTCTGACCAGAAATAAGTGCAAGGAGGGATGTGATTGTCATGGTTCAAAGGTAGAGACGGAAGCAATCGCAGATTTCAAACATGTAATAAACAAACAGACAAAAAACAAAGACACAATAACACGAGGCAAAATACTGTGGAAAAACTAAACATCGACGCGTGGACAAAAGCATGGATAGACAATACGTAAGACGTGGAAGCAGTGCACACAGTGGCTATATATACGAGTGCTCGTTATACAAAAAACATGATACAGATGCAGGTGGTCATGTGACAATGATGTAGTATGGTGCAGTGGCTTCTGGGAAATGAAGTCCAGAGTTCCCTCCTTGATATATGACAGTGACTGTCATCATCTGCTGGCACAAACCCAATTTTGTTCCAAAATCGCACTTATGTTACCACTAACCAGGATCTCATCCTACCAGACCAAAAACTGTATTTCATGCTCTAACTTAATGCAAACATTTACAATATAGTATGAATAACAAATACATTACCCAACTACTAAATATAACAGAATAGGTTATTTTATTTGTAACAAATCACTATGTTCTGGCAATTGAAGGTGAAGCAGAGACTCCTTTAAAACTTCCCATATAGCATCCAGGGGGGTTATTCAGTTTTGCCACTCACAGATATGTAATATTGGGTCATGTTCCTTAATAAGTAAATGACCAAGTATAATATTTTTGTCTAATTTGTTTCAATGGGTTCTCTTTATCTACTCTTAGGACTACAAATGAAATTGAATCATATTTCATTATCAAGTGCTTTAAAAGTTAGCGCTAGATAAGAGAACAGTAAAATATGCAGTGGAATGTATTAGGGAATTTATTAGGAAATCTAAAATGAAAATGTGTGCTAGTGCCATGTTGAGAGACAGCAGGTAAGTGTGTAAGTGATCACCTCCTTAAATTCAGGCTGCAAGGCAGGTCTCAGTTGGTCCCTGAGAGAAAATAGCTTCTTCCTTTCTTCATCTTGACTATGCTTTATCTGCACACACATATGCCCACAAAGAAAGACACACGATACACATGAAATTCCCATAAACCCACACTAGACATAGATAATCTATTCTTTCGTACATATCTCGCATAGGACCAAATTTCCTGTTAGGGATGCATGATTGAGTTTTTCACATGGAGTAGGATTACAAACGTTCTATCTATTTCAAACAAAGTACTTAATCATTTTGAAAATTTGGAAATATATAGTTTTGCTGGTGGTAAAACTTGATTGAGAAACAAGGGAAGGAATTATGAAAACTGTTGACTGAATAAATATTTTGTCAAAGCAATAAAAAGAGATCCACAGAGAGAGATTTTTTTAGAACTGATAACAAGCATTTTTCGGTACCATATTCAGTTTTCCAGAACTTTTTACACCCCTCTGTGCAAAAACACACAGCTTGGCACAACAGTTTATTGTATGCCCAAAAATGCTCCACGGCAATCAAAACACTGCAAAATAACATCTCAAAATTAGTTCATTCCACCAAAAATAGTCTTTACAACAGAAAAAAAAACATTACAAAATAAAAGCAATAGCTCAAGATCTTCTCTGTTCACAACCAGCAAACATTCGCACTCCTCGTCCTCTTCCACTACGTTCTCCAGCCATTACTCCTACTCTTTCACCGACTGTTCTCTTTACTGCTCGGTCCATTGTGAAGAAAATAACTCCTTAAATGAACTTTTTTTACTGTGTTATATATGGGCAGCACCTCAGTTTTGCTAAAGTTTGACACTGAGTGAGAAGTGAATAAAAGAATTTTGAAGGAATAAATAAATAACCGAAATCTTGCAGTCTCACTCACATTGTGCTGAGGTGAGATGGGTAAGATTTTGTGTCTCAAACAGAGTGGTAGTTAGGGTCTAACCCTGATGGTTCATGAACCAAAAAAAATAACCTCAGCTAAGTGACGTTTGCCATCCATGGGCATTATCTTCTAAAGAACATCATAACAAAAGCTACAACATGAGTCACACTGACATGTTGTATGTATTACCAAATTATAAATTATAAATCTGATGTCTCTAATAAAACAATCTAGATGAGACTGGATGCCATTTATCCATCAATGCATGACTGGCCTGGAGTCACCCACAAATGTGCATGAATCCACCAAAACAGCCATCTCAGCCCAAAATATGAACAACTACAGAAAGAAAATAAACACCTAAAATGGAGCTCAGAGAGCCTAATGACTGATCCACTAGTACATTCAAACTGAGTCTTATTGCTAGTGGCAGCTGCAGAATGAGATCTCCTCTGAATGTTGATAAGCTGACCTAGTCACTCACAACACACACACACACACACACACAAAGGCACACACACACAAAGGCACAATTACAACCACCTGATGTTGTTTGGCAGAGTGAAATTAGAGGGTACAGAGCACCTGGCTTCTAATACTTTGAGCTGAGTGACAGACTATAGCTTTTGTCACAGATTTTCATCATGTTAGCTCGCTTTGTTTAAGCCATCCACTCAAAAGGAAAGAAAAAAAGATTAGGCCACTAGTTAAGACAAATAATCACATAAGCAGCCTTTAAAATAGGGACATTTAACATGACGTTCAGAAACAGTTACCATGGGTGAGCACTAAAGCTCTTGCTGATTTCATTGTGACTGCTTGTGCGTGTAAAATCTGGGCCTACAACTGATTGCTTCTATAGTGTAATCCTTACTGTAGGGACATTTAAATAAAGATTTTTATTAATGTAAAAATCCACTCACAGAGCTGAGTTTTCCAGCGAGTGTGTCAATGTACTGCTTCAGCTTCTCTGTGGCAGCCAAGCACTCCTGAAAGAAACTGACAAAGGAAACCAATGTAATTACTAGTGTTGGGTCCGAGTCCACCTTTGTCTAGTTCGAGTCGAGACCAAGTCCTTAACCAATCAAATCAGAGTCCAAAAGGGGTCGAGTTGGACTCAAGTCTGAGTCCTTAATGGCAGAGTCCAGAAAGTTTTTTTAAATTAAAAAAAGATTGAGCTGTAAAATTTATATTTTAACCTTCACAAACCAATGGCAACAAAAATACCACTATTACATCTTGCCATTGTCATCAAATATTTTATTTCATGTCATCAGCACCTCAACTAGTTTCAAAAAGTGGTTTCAAAGAAAAACAGGGATATAGAGGTATATGTAGAACTTTTATTATATTACAAGTGTATGAAAATACAAATGAACCTGTTTTGTTTACTTTACTTCCGTATAGTGAAGTGTATTAGCGGCAAAACTCTTTCATACCATTCATTTTACAACGATTAAACTATTATTATTATTATTATTATTATTATTATTATTATTATTATTATTATTATGACTTCCAGAGAGTTCAAAGTCTTCCATGTTTAAATGAATCTTTTTTTTTTTTTTTTACTGTGCAACAGTGATGAAAATTAGATGTAATGAAGGTTAATGTTGTTGTGTTTTTTTAATTTAACTGATGATTTAACTATACTCAAAGAAGTACCATTACAGTGAACCATGAAGTTGTCATGGACTGGAGGAGGAGGTGAATGCAAGTGCAAATAATTTATTGTATGAAGTAAATTTTAATTAGATAAATAAATACAAATAATGGAAAGACAGGTATGAACTGCCAGAAACAGAGACTTAGCTAAATTCACTAGTCGGATATAATATGAGAATATTCACCCTCAAAGTTGTCGAATTAACTCGAAATATATAATTTGAAGCCCTTCTTCTTCTTACTGTTGGATGTAACAGCTGACTGCCTCACAATACAATTAACATCATTCACGGTAATCTGGGGAAGCTCTTGTAAACAGCGAGTGTAATATGTCATACTGTCCTGCTCCATCTTCACACAGTTATCATCAATAGTGAACCATGCTTCCACCAGATGTAACTGAGCTGGCTGAGACAAAACACGGAAGTGATCGTGCATAGAGTCCATTCGGTACTCGCACAATGAGGTGGCCTTCTGTGCGGACACACCCTGGTCAGGCAGGGAGACATTCATTAATTTCTTGTTCTCTTAATTTTTTATCTTTCTTTTCATGTTACACACGATGTGGACTCGACTGTGCTCGGAAAAATTTCCGAGTCCAAAATGTCCAAGTCTGTGTCAAGTTCAAGTACAAATTTACCCGAGTGCCTGACAAGTACGAGTCCGTTCATAACTGTACGAGTCCGAGTCCAGGATCAAGTACCCCAAATCTAGTAATTACCATCAACACAACCTCATCTCTCTCCTCCTTCCCCCCTCTCCACTTCTTCTCTCTTTCTCCACCCACCATTTTGCTCATCTCCCTTTAGCACTCTCATATTTCTTTACAAAGTTGCCATAGAATGAAACATGGTCTTGAGTGGAGACAGAAGACAACAAACAAAAAGTACAGGAATACATTAACTCAGGTATTATCAGTCATTCCACACATAATACTCAGCACTTTTCTGACAGCACAAGAACAAAAACAGTATGCTAATGACCTTCAGTTTCAAAGAGGACTAAGAGGACTCCAAAGGTGTTCCTTTTCTGTAGAGCTGTGTATCTCATCTGTTGTGGGAAAGCTTTGACTAGTTATCTGCAATTTACACTGTGCACCAGTTATATTTTTATTGGTGTAGTTTGTAATCTTTATCATTGTTTCTGTGATTTACAGTATGGCCATGCAGTAGATCTGGACACGTTATTTGTTTTTCACTTCAGGCTTCTGTATTTTGTGGCTGTTAGTTCAGACAAAGCAGCACTGCCTCTTGTCCCTAAGAGCATTTGTGTCCCAAGTTTGGTACAGTTGGTAAAGGGTGAATGCTGTTTTCATGCCTGAGACCAGATCCCCGGTCCTCTTATAAATGGTGGCCAGGGGTTCGCTGGGACCACAGACAAACTTACTGAGCTCTGTCATCGTGTGTGTGCGAGAATTATCAGATGCAGCACTTGAACATATTGGTATCTTCATATCCTCTAATGTGCTTTATGGGAATTTCATGCCATGCATTGCACAAGAGTGGGGGTCTTGACTCAATTAAATGAGACTTTCATGTAAATTTTGGCAATTTCATGAAAATTATAGCAAATTCAATATCAATTACCGTATCATTTACCAAGTATCAAGTATGACCGACACCAAGGACTGTTTCTATGCCCTAGAATTCCTTTATAATTTGTAGAATACACCATATGATGCAAGAATATGCACACAGTGGGTGATGGAAAATGTAATAATAGTAATATATACTGTATAAAAAAAGATGGATACAATTAGTAACAAATGTTCTAACTACGTAAGTACTGACTAGCAAACAGAGGGTGAAAGAGTGTAATATAACAGACATTTTAGCAGTATGATCTGTCCATGAGATTACTGTAGCTGTTGTAAAATCATTCAACTAGTCATTTCAGTGGCTCAGAAGTTAGTAATTAATTACACCATTTATATTCACCAAGCCGTTTTGTTTATAGCATTGATTTGTACAAACTCATATGAACGATACATACACAGTAAAATCCCTAGTGTTGAATTAACACCCAGAGTGTTCATTTGAGTCCAATGGACTTATATAAACACTGTGGGTGTTAAATCAACACTGGTGATTTTGCTGTGTGGCAAGTCGTTCATGCCCTTGCAAAAAGTTGCAGGAATAGTGTTGTTTTATGTAACTGCCTGATGAAGACAGTGGTGTCTTGTGTCTTATAAAACATCACCTAACAGACCACTACCTACAGTATGTGGAATGAAAAAATACATGTTTATGTGATGTGAATGACAAAATAGAGGCAACATTCATCGCCTTACTTGCCCTGGGAGTAGTAGTGCTTGATGAGATTCTGGAGCAGATCCACACCTTTCTTGCTCTTAATTTCATTCACTTTAATGAGGTACTGTGTAAGAGGACAAGAGGAGGAACAAGTTGTGTTTATTGATAGATAGAAATATATTCGACAACAGTGGAAGTCAGTAAAATAATTCTGTATCATTTAGACATCACAGTGTTGTGAGAGGCAGCTAATACAGTTAAATCAAACACATGCTCTCTGGTTTGTGTGTGTGCGTGTGTGTGTGTGTGTGTGTGAGAGAGAGAGAGAGAGAGAGAGAGAGAGAGAGAAGGAGAGAGATGTAGTGCTGAGAGTTCACCTCACACATCTGCAGCTGAAACATTCTTCGTTCCTTCTCTAGCTCCTCGGCAATCTCTCCACCGCTCACCTCTGTCCTCACCATGCCGTACTGTTTTGCCAGCTCCCGCTTTTCCTTCTCTATCTTATTGCTTCAAAGAGACAAGGCACATGTCTAACTCTACTGGGTATGTGAAAGATTATTCAATTGTAGTGAGAAAAAAGTATTTGGTACTGAAATAACTTTGGAGGTTAGGTTTTATGTACGACTACAAAGGTCATTTATGATGATTTTAATTCGCATAACTCAAAAACTGACTATATATAGGTTTTGAGAAGTCGTTCTTTACAGTCAGGAAGTTCTTTACATTCAGGAAGTTCTTTACGGTTGAGTTTCCTATTTAAGTGTTTCTTCATTTATGACAATGAAACAGGAAGTGAGTGTCCAGATCATAAGACTAGATGACAAACCAAAAATTAATTAAAGAGGGAACAACACATGAAATAAATACATACTGTATATAGGTAAGATGTGTAAGATGAATTATTACACAGCTTACCCACAAATTATTCAGCCTACAAATGAAAAAACAAAAATAGTTTCCAATGTTTTTTTGGAAGTTTTGAAAACCGCTTTGCAAATCTGTCATGATTTACTAAACAGTCATAAGGGGCTTTTATTGCCTATAAGGGGAAGTCACTAATGCAAGAATAAATAATAGATTAATTACGTCCTGGGCCAACAACAAATGTGCAAAAACTCTTCACTGCTTTCAGATATTTTATGGTACAGATCACTGCTGACAGAAAGACTTGCACAAATCAGTTATATTGCACCTGCCATGTATGTTAATGAGGCACCTGTGTTAATTTGACTGATTATTCATAACCTGCTAAACTGGCAACTGCCAGAAATGCAAATGGTCCCTAAAAGGTTTGTAATTAGCACTTCTTTTTGGAGTCTAGCCCTCGGTTGGTAGTTAGTGTGTGACATGCTATATACTACAAAATGCTATTTATTGCTCCTAAGGGAGGGAAAGCAGTTTTATTTTTCTCTCTATTTTGCCAAGCATATGCAATGATACTGCTGCCTCATAAATCATAATAATATCCTCTTGCAGTTCATTAACAGCTTGGAAAAGACTTTTACACACCATAACTGTAGGCTATATTGCATGGCAGTATCACAAAACCTTTACAATGAAATACAGCAGAGCTATGAGCACTCACAATTTACTCTCATAATCCCTCCATGCCTTGTCAAATGGCTTCTTTAGATCCTGAGGGAAAAGAAGGAGATTTATTTTTTCATCTAATGATAGAACATGACAAAACTCAATAAAATTCAGGGATTTCAATCCAATCCATTTCAATTCAATGGATTTTGACTTTTAATAATAGACACTGCCACAAAGCAGCTTTAAAGAAATCTAGATGTAGATTTAAATTTAGATTCATAATGAGCAAGCCAGGTGATAATGACAAGGAAAAACTCCCTGGAGACGACATGAGTAAGAAACCTTGAGAGGAACCAGCCTTAACCAGATCTCTTCTGGGTGACACCAGATAGTGAGTTATACAGTGCCCTCCACCAGAGGCGTTAGCTGAACTATTACTCATCCGGGACTGAGCCCAGATTCTTCTCCATAAAAAAACTTTTTAAAACATACTTCTAAATAGACTGCATGCATTTTTTTCTTGCTTGTAGGGGCTAAATGAAAATTGGAGAAAAAGTTGGATTTATCATAAAACTTGACTATAGGCTAGTTTGGTTTCACTAGCCAAGGGGAGGCACAAGTAAGCTATCATTATATGGGTTTAGCTGCTACAATGCCCTGTAGAGTACGTTATCTGTCCTTATGCTCGCTCATGTCAAGTTCATGTAACTGATACGTATTCACGAACTCAGACAGAAATTTACATACCTTGTTTTCTTACTCAGCACGAGAGGATGTTATTGTTTCAGTTTCAACCCCTTTTACTGGTTTAAAAAATAATAATAAAATCGGCATATATCCATTTTATCCATTTTTTTTTTCACATTGACTGTGAGCTAGCGTTTGGCAGAATTGAGAGCTGTCAGCCAATAAGACACGAGTATTTCCACATATGTTCCTGTAAACCCTGTCTGATTGTTCTCACCTCCGTCCACTGAAGATATAAAATTACAGGCTGTCTTCTTTTACTGACGTTCAGTTACGTAGTGACAAACTGCACCAAGTGGAGAATTATTCGGGGTTACGCCCCTGCCCTCCACTTATATTGGCACTCTTGGTAAACATGAGCAATGAAGGGTGTGAAAATTTGTCTTTATTGTTTAACCTTTTGATCTTTTGTTAAAAAAAAAAAAATTCACAAAAATGCTCTGCTCTCATGGATATCAAACAACTGAAAACACAACACAGGTTTATCAAAAAACTATCTTTGTTAAATATAGGTGTGCAACAATTATTGGCACCCTTTTAGTCAATACTTTTTTGCTACCTCCCTTTGCTAAGATAACAGCTCTGAGTCTTCTCCTATAATGTCTGATGAGGTTGGAGAATACATGGAGAGGGATCTGAGACCATTCCTCCTTACAGAATCTCTTCCAAGCCTTCAAATTTCAAATCCTAAATATAGGTGTGCAACAATTATTTTGAGAAATATGAATTCATATGTGCCAATAATTGATGCACACCTATATTTAGCAAAAATATTTTTTATAAACCTGTGTTTTGTTTGCAATTGTTTGATATCCATGAGAATTCTTTGAACAAAGGATCAAAAGGTTAAACTATAAATATAATTTTTCACAGCCTTCTTTGCTCATGTGGAGGGCACTGTATATGATATGTATACTATAAAGCCATACAGTACTAAGTGTGTTGAAAGGATGTTTAGTATGAGCTACAGGTTTTTTATGATTACAGCTGATGTTTTTAGGGGCAAATCTACAGTATCCATTTCAAATATCAGACTACTATATACATTTGTAGGGGCAAAACAGATCCATGCCTGATTCATTCCCTATCCTTTATTTTTCCATATAGACCAGTTTTCACCCACCATCTGAGGATATTTGAGGATGTCTGAGAATATCTGAGGATATGTAATACTTGATGCTATATCAAAAATGTAAAACAGAAAGTAGAAATGTAGCTCTGAAAGGGATCGTTTCTGACACAGTAACCTTCATACATAACTTTACTATATATAAGAACAGATATAGAATTTCAGAGAGACCAAATCCACCACATTTGACTTTTTAGACTTACACCTTTGACCTCTTTCAAATCCCCTTTCACCAATGAGTCCAGGAAGAAGCTGATATTGTGGAGCATGCTCTTTAACTGTGGGAGGAAAGATGATAAAAATGTAAAGAATAATTGTGGCACAAGTCTCAATCAAGCAAGAAAAGTCTTAAATCAAGCATAGTTTTCTTAAGAATGTATGAAAAACAGCTCCGTCTTTTGACAAAAGGCTTAGATTTGAGCCTGTGTGCTATAAGTAAAAATTGCAAACTGAAAGCTTCACAGTTTGAAATTTTAAAAGTTTAATTTTATGTAAATAAGGTCTGTCATGTCAATTCACACCATAACTAACAAAATGGGCACAGCACTGGCTAAAGGGTGTTTTCTCTCTCAATGACTCACCAAGTTCTTCATTGGTGTCAGCAGCTCTTTGGAGAATTCAGCAAACTTATTAAAAGCAGATGCTACTTCCTGCTCTCCATTGTTCTGGAAATTGACAGCTAGTTTCTCCATGGAGTTGATATACAGTTCCAAATGTGATATGTGGTCTTGAGGGAAAGCAAATAATTTGAATATAAATTAAATATATTTAAAAATGTATCTTTATAAGTATGCCATACCCTACATGCAGAGTCACTACTTCTTACACAACAACACGGAAGCCAAAATACACAAGTAGAGCATTTTAATATCTCAAAAATATTCCTGAAATGATCTTGGCTAATGAAATGTTAGTTGGAAGCACTCCCATACTGTAGTGCAATCATGTTGAATACTGTGAAAACCCATTAATATGGCTTTGGCTATGGTTAGTACACTATTAACGGATATATACTGTACATAGCAAGCAGCAGTGAAATTCTTTCTAAAGCATCAGATTCCTGTCTGAAACATCTCGGCGTGTCATCTTTTCCAAGTATTTTGTTGACTATGGTTTGTCCTCTGGTTCTTGCTCTGAGTCAGTGCTCTTTCATCTTCTCTGTATACACAGCTATTTGACATGAAGGATAAATTGTACCATTACATGTCATTATAGAACAGTGGCAATGTTACCTTGACCGGAGGCATGCTTGGCTTTGGAAGCTTTCTTCATTTTCTGCAGCACTGTACGGTCACAGTCCAAAGCCTACAAAACAAATGCAGGTTCAGGCTTATATGTGGGTCCACTATTAGCTTCAATAAACAGTGCTCATCTTCTAAACATGGGTAATGGATCATATGTTTGAGGGCACATTAATATATGTCTCAAAACCTCTGAAAACATGAACAAGATAAGTCAGTACTCTTTATAATCACTTTTGCATTATATATCACCAGACCAAGACACACACACACACACACACACACACACACACACACACACACATCAGCACCACCACCACTACTACCATTACCATGCTGTCCACATTGGTAATAGAACATATTGTAGGTTTCAGTTGGACTGACCACACATTACAATGATCATATTATATAATTATGTAATTATAACTTAATATTTCAGAATGTGAATTACTATAACACAATAGTTCAGTAATAATCATTTAAATAGTCGTATATGACAGGCCTTGCACATGGCCACTCCACTCATAGTATCTCGAAATGATCACTTAGGGCCAGATGTTAGGGCTAAGCTGTTTGCAGGTGGTTTTTTTTTTTTTTTTAGGAGTAATTATTCTACATTCTGTACAAAGCATTGTCCAGTCCACATCCCACAGATACTCGATCGGATTGGATCTGGGGAATTTGGAGGCCAAGTCAACACCTTGAACTCTTTGTCATGTCTCTAACCATTCCTGAACAATTTTTTGCAGTGTGGCAGGCCAAATTATCCTGCTGAAAGAAGTCACTGCTCTTAGGGAAACCGTTGACATGAAGGGATTTATTTGGTCTGCAACAAAGTTTTAGTAGGTGGTACGTGTCAAAGTTACATCCACATGAATGCCAGGATCCAAGCTTACCCAGTAGAATATTGCACAGAGCATCACACTAGGTACTAACCACTGCATACCAGGAACACCCCACAAGAACTGCTGTTTTGGAGATGCTCTGACCCAGTTGTCTAGTCATCACGTCCCTTGAGAATGTAACTCGGATCCTTACATTTGCCAATTTTTCCTGCTTCCAACACATCAACTCTGAGAACTGACTGTTCACTTGCTGCCTAATAAATATATCCCACCCCTTGACATGTGCCATTGTAATGAGATCAATGTTATTCACTTCACCTGTCAGGTTTTAATGTTATGGCTGATTGGTATAAGTCATAGCAAATATGTCAGGAAAACATAGATGAGTTTTCCTCACATCTAACATAGAAATTCAATCAGGATTTATGTGACACTGCCAATTCTCCAACTGTTATAGAAGCCACAGTTGACCACAAGAAAAATAAAATACAGTGAAGTGTACACTTTTATACAAAAATGTTTATTCTTTACACAAAAGCCTTTTCATCAAAACCAGTTAGTAACCAAACAGGATAACAGCCATGTTAATGCCCTCCAAACTGTTGACTCGTTCTGAAACACGTGTCTATATTTTTTTCTTTATGAACTTGCAATTATTCTTTAGTCCCAAGTTTTTTGCTAGCTTATGGTTAACTATTCCACCACCTCAATTTGAGCTTCATTGAGTGCATTTAGCAGGTGGTTCCAGGAGAGTTTGTGTGATGTGTAAGGAATCTGAACACTGATTTCAGATATTTTCAACATATTTTTGGCCACATCGCATTTTGCACTTCACCTCCTGCTGAACACATCTACACTTATCTAATAAAAAAATAATGACAGTACACATATACAGTATGTGGTATGATTTGTTTTTCTTACAAATGGTGGAAAGGGCTTCCATAGTACTTAAACATATTAAAAAAATAGTAAATATATATAGTAAAAATATACAATCATAGTACAAATGTTCCTAGTACTATAGTGAGCCACTGACCAAAGAATAAGAAATCTGGAACAAACATTTGCAGAAACATTTCCTGTTTCAGCAATTCAGGAAAGTTGCAAAAAAAGAAATCTGGCCTTGCTTAGGGTTATGCTGGGTAAATATACATGTTGTAACATGTGCAACAGAATTGTTCTTGCTATAACTAACAGATGTTATGCAGTGCATTGATGTGTGCACAAATGTAATTGGAGCATACGATGAGAATACACTGAGGAAATGGTAGCAGCATTATAGACAAGAGCTGAGACTACCATCATTGTTATTACTTGTGAAACATAATCAAAAACGTTTAGATTAACAACAGAGACTGATTTAGTTTGGAAAGCACTTCTTCATGTGCTATAACTGATGTGGGGGAGGGGGTATCACATCTTTATCTTTACTGCGGGAAACATTCTCTTAAGCCAGTAGTTTCATTAAGTGGATCAGCCACACATGGTGTTAGCAGCTTGATAGCAGAATCAAGATTCTGAATCATGATGAATAAAAAGAGGATTGAGGAAAAACAACAGTAATCATTTTTTTTTTTTTTTTATGTTTTAATCCAAACAGTAAGTTAACCATGACTGTTAACAACGCAAACTGCTTTGTCCATAATAATGTGATGAACTCGACCACTATGACATTGTTATGGACAGCATACAACCTAACTTAAGTGAATTTTACCAACAATGTAGGCAAATGGTACCTCATGATTTCCAGCCACCAACTATGAATATCCACTAAGCTGTAATTTCAACCTCCATGAAATTTCCGTTTGCAGTTATCTCCCCCCTGCCATTCATCCGCTCTGTATAAACAGCATGATCTGCAGTGTCTTGATGTCAAGCTGACGTCTGCATCAATCATTTGACTTTCTCAAACATTTAGCACTATATAAGTATAATGACACACTTTTATAAAAAAATATATATAAATAAAATTAACACAGAGTTAACTGAGCCCCATTTGCCCCATATCTGAGCCCCATAGGTCATGAAGAAAACAGCTGATAGAGCAGCAGTCCAGGGTTCAGGGCTTTATTTGAGTGAAAAAAATAAACCAGTGAGGGCTGTTTTTCCAGCTTTTCCGTTTACTTGTGTATATACTCTACCTGTTTAGGCTGTTAATGATGTTCAACTTCATAATAGTTTACAATCATGCAAATTGCAGTCAGTTTGTTTTGTTCCTTGTGCAGTATGGTTTATCCTGGTTCTGTTCCTGTCACTCATTACAGTAAACTAGCTCGAACTGTCCTGTATATTTAATATATTGTGCTCCACTTATCTTCTTGCTGGAAGTGTAGTTCTGTACATTGTTTTGCACTTTATATATTCCTGTGTACAGAGCCTTTATGTAGTTGGCTCTGTTTCAATGCGATCCTGAAGGTATAATGTGTAATGACACAGAAGCAGAGGAATGCCACTGCATATGTGCATATGGAGGCTAATGACAATAAATACATTTCTGACTTTCTCCAGGACAATCCAGGACAAGGAAGAGTATCAGTATCAGACTAATCATAATTCTGCCACATAAAAGGAAACCAAAGACTATTTATTTGTGGTAGTTCATGTAAATGGTAAATGGCACACTTATATAGTGCTTTTATCCAAAGCGCTTTACACTGTGTCTCATTCACTCATTCACACACACACACACACACACACCAATGGTAGCAGAGCTGCCATGCAAGGTGCTAGCTTGCCATCGGGAGCAACTTGGGGTTCAGTGTCTTGCCCAAGGACACTTCGGCATGTGGAGTCACGTGGGCCGAGAATCGAACCGCCAACCCTACGGTTAGTGGACAACCCGCTCTACCACCTGAGCCACAGCCGCTCATTTATGATTAATCTAAAGGCAACTGCTTTACGTGTGCTGTGATAGGCGACACAGCATTGGACAGTATACATCAGAATTATGCCTTTCAAAATCCAAGATGTAAAAAAGCCTTTCCTATCAGTTAATTCACTGTTGATTTCCTGTTTAATTTTAAAGACTAAATACTAAAAGGATTCGAGAACACATATACGGTAGGTGTAGCTGCCTCACAGTTCAAGGGTTCCTGATCCGACCCTGAGCTCGAGGTTACTGTCTGAGCAGTACCCAGGTTTCCTCTTCCCCGTTTCCGCCCACCTCCCAAAAACATGCCACTGCAAGAGTCGGCTACTCTACATTGACCCTAGGTGTGACTGAGTGTGTTCATGATGCCATGCGATGGACTGGAATCTAATCCAAGGTGTGTTCCCACCTCATGCACAGTGTTCCTGGAATAGGCTCCAGATCCACCATGATCCTGACATGGATCAAATGCTTACTGAAGATAAATGAATGAATGAATGAATGAATGAATTAATGAACGAGTTACAGTAATGTCCAAAGTAGCTATATCTCTTACCAGTTATGAGTATATCTCATATCTCAATATATAACAGCAGGAAACAGACATGTGTTTTTTGTTTGCTTTAGCAAAACACTGTTCTCATAGTCCAGCACTTCTAAATTTCCTTTTGTTTGGTTTTAAAATTGTGGAACAACAAACAGATCAGAGTAAACCAGTCTTTCCACTGTTCATGTCAAACATTTACACTATCATAGCCTGATTTTTATTGACTGTGATACACTTAAACTGTCTTCTTTGTTTGATTTTAATTTCATTATCAAATATCCTGAAAACTCCTGGTTTGCATGGAAAATTAATAATAAAAAGTTGAGGATCTTAGTATCTTGCTGAGCCAATTGTCAACATGAATAAATAACAAGGAATACTTGGGTGTTGTCTAATTTAGCTCATCAGTAACAGCACTGAAAAAACAGAAAGAATATAATTTGAACAAAATCTTTCATAAAATGTATTAATCTTTTAATTATCCAACTGCCCTGTATCAAGGATCATAAAACCTATTAAACATAAATAGAAATTCAAAAATATACTTAAAATAAAATAGTATCATTTTCTTCTTCAGTTGTAATTCTGGCCTGTTCATAATAGTGCAGTATACTGTAGGTAATAACACAGTAACAGTGTAGAGAAGGGAAGGTGTGGAGGTGGGATATTTTCTATTTGCATATTCAAGCATATTCATGGGTTACTGCATTTGTTATGAGGTCAAGGATGAAGAGATACTGTCATGTGAAAAAATAAGTACACTCCATGACAAATTGTTGGCTTTTTTGACATTTGGACAAGCAAACATTTGATCATCTTTGAAACAGTGCCTATTAATGAAGCTGATATTTTTCAATCATTTATTCAACAGAAATATCAATACACTCTTAAAAAATGCTGGGTTATTTTTTCTACCCAAACACTGGGTTGAGCCTTTTGAGTAATTTAATGGGTTATTTTCTCAGTCTTGGGTAGTTTTGGGGTAGTTTTGTGTAACCCAACCACTAGGTTAGTTGCTTGGTCATTTTCACTGACAGTTGAATCAGTTCACCCCTCCCCAACCCCGACGCCCAGCTCCTTGGGTCAAATCAACTCCGCGCAGACCGTTTGAATTCGCCTCGGGTGGAGGTAGCGGTTTTCAAATGGACAGACTCTTAGATTTATTTTGAGAAACAAGATTCGTATCAATATATTTATCCATAAAACCATTACTGTACACTAGAAAAAGCAAAAATGTGTGATAATAGTCCAGTTTACATGACATTAAATGCACCGCTATCTACGTGTGCTTTGGCTTACTTGTTTGTAACGCCCACTGGATCATAAGTTGGTTACTCAGTTTTTTGGATGTTTTAAGCGTCTCCTTTGATCAAAACCTGACGTTTTTGTCTTAAATATATTACTTATTTGTAATATTTTGGTATATTTGACATTTTCAAAGGGTAATAACCCTGAGAATATTAACCCATTTATGTAATAAAATTAATCCAGCTTTTTTCTAAAAATGAGACCATCCTTTGGGTTGAAAAACAACCCATTTTCTGGGTTAAAATTAACAACCCAACTAGATGAGTTAGTTTAGCCCAAAATGTGTTCTGTCCTATATTTACTCAGCCATTGGGCTTAAAAAAAAAAACCCAATTTGGGTTGTTTTTAAACCAGTGTTTTTTAGAGTGTAGATGTGATATTCTTCTGTGGGAAAAAGTAAGTACACCCTTGGCCTCAGAAGCTAGTACTGCCCCCTTTAGCAGAAATAACTTCATGTAGGCGTTTTGCATAATTGTCCACCAGTATCTGACATTGGCTTGCTGGAATTTCTGACCACTCTTCCAGGCAATATTCTTTCAGTTGCAAGATGTTTGAGGGTTTTCTTGCATGTACTGCACGTTTCAAATCCCCCCACAACATTTAAATGGGATTCAAATCTGGGCTTTGACTAGGCCATTCCATAACCCTCCATTTCTACTTTTTGAGCCGTTCCTTGGTGGATTTGCTAGTGTGCTTAGGATCATTACTGTTGAAAGGGCCACAAGCAACCCCAAACCATAACATTTACACCACCATGCTTCACAGTTGTTATGAGGTGCTTCTCATGAAAAGCTGTCTTTGGTCAGTGTCAAACATGTCTGCTGTTACTGTGGCCAAACAACTCTATCTTTGATTCGTCTGTCCAGAGCACATTATTACAAAAGGCCTGGTCTTTGCCTGTATGCTCATTGGCATACTGTAGTCTTACAAAGGCCTTTTCCTGGCACGCCTCCCGTGCAGGTCAAATCTGTGCAATCTCTTGAAGCATGTACTTTCAGACCAACAGTTGCAAGACTTACTAGCAGATACTGTGATGAAATTTTGGGGTTCTTGGAAACTTCTTTTTGCATCAAACGGTCTGCTCTTGGACTGAATTTGCTGGGAGGGCCAGTCCTGGACTAATTGCCAGTCGTTTGAAATCTGTGCCATTTGTAGATGATTTTCCTTACAGTGGAATGATGTATTTCAAATAATTTGGAGATCTTTTTAAATCCCTTGCCACACTCATAGACATCCACAACCTTCTTTTTCTGAAGTCGTTACAGAACTCTTTAGATCTTGGCACGATGACACCACACACCTCAATAACAAAGGGAACACCTGAAACTAGATATGAGAGAGGTATAAATAAGACCGGTTCCACCTGCACTCCCTAAGCAGGTTCTAATCACTGGCATCCAATCTTGAACACCTGATTCTAATTTTATGGGTTTGAAGGTGTGATAAATGTAGGGGTGTACTTACTTTTTCCATG
>JANDJT010000114.1:20151404-20161557 GCA_024331685.1 Stegophilus panzeri
TCTTATTCTTCTTCAGCAGCTCTGAGAGGAGTGAAGTGTTTTAAACTCAACAACTATCTTGACACAACTACAATGATTAGTATCTAATATAGCAACTATTGTATCAGCATATTAACCTTCAAATCCTAATTAAACAAGGTAAATGTGAGAGTTATGATCCAGTTTTTATGCATGTATTACTCTTTATAGAACATTAAGCCACAGACCTTCCGGAAAATCCTCGTTCGGGATTTTGAATATTTTGTTGAGAACCTTGACTGCTGACTCTCTGTATTCAGGGGAGGGAATCCCATTCTTTCGGCAGATTTCGGCCAAGAGGGTGCAGGGTTTCTTGGCATCTCGCCACATATTATAGCCTTCCCTACCATCACAAGACATGTGCTTCAACAGCTTAATCTGATTAAGGTTTTATTTAGCACCAACAAATTAAATCAAATTAAATATACTCCACTGAACTTCAACAGAACCATTCATTCTTAATGTTAGACATAGTATTTATAATTATAGACATACTATTAGACAATTTAAAATAAAGTTCCAGAGTCTCATAAAATAATTTAAGTTGAACATTTTCATTTTAGCCATATGTCAGTGAAACGTGGTGATCATGATGATTACATAATGTAATCATGCCAGCCATCACTCACTTGTCATAATGCAGTGAGAGACCACATAGAGCTCGGTGGCGGCTGTAGAAACGATTCTCCAGATCAATGCGTGTTTCTCCAATCACATCATCAGATCCCACCAAGTCATGGTCAAACACAGCCAGTGTAAGCTCCGTCTCCAGAGGGAAGGACACAGTCAGCTCAAACACTCTACAGAAAAAGCAGGAAATACAAGCTGTCAATCAATCACCCAACACACAAAACAGACAGTGACCTGGTAACTCTTAGAAATTTCAATATAACCACCTTAAGAGCTCGTCAGTTTATCCCATTGAGAAACCTTTAAAAGCTCTATGTAGAACCTTACAACAGAGGGGTTTTTCTTGGGGGGGCGTGTCCAAGTTTAACTCCTTCAGGAAGTTAAGAACCCTTTAATTAATCAAGAACCCTTGAGGAATTGTCGTCTTCTTCTTTTTTTTTTTTACTGAAAATGTGAGTGACTGAGTGACCAGGAAGTTTACATTACATTTATAGCACTTAGCAGAAAGTTCAAATATAAGGAGCAAAAAATTAAGATCTTCATAAGCAATGAACTATTATATTGTATTTTACAGTCACGTCCATACATATTTAGACAATTGACAGTTATTGTTTGTTTATTTTGCAGTTGAAATTTAGTAATGAATATGAGCTCAAAGTGATTTTCAGCTTTGATTTAAATTTACATCCAAATCAGGGGAACTGTGTAGGAATTATAGAACTTTTTATATGTGGTCAACCCAACCCTCTCATTCATGCGCAGCTAAGTGTGGGTTATGTATTTTCTTTGGGCCTGGGATCCTGTGAAACTCAACAGCAAAGCTACAACTCTGGGACAGTTTGAGTCAGCACAACACCAGTACAATTGCTACTTCATCATTAGCAGTTTCTCCATTTGAGAATTATTTTAAATAATAAAATAAATTTCCTAAGCCAGACGTGTCAGACAACAGCAGGGTTTGAAATAAGTGCAAGTTTATATGGAGAATCAGGGCAGTTAAACCAGAAGGGAAAACTAGTAATAATGAAATGTGACTCATATCCACAGTCTGTACTAAGCAATAAAACTCAATAATCAGGCAAAACAAAACTGAAATCAGAATAACAATACACGTACTAGAAATGTTCAAAATTATTTGTAGTAAATATGCTGACTGAGAACATGTGAATACACCCAGAGGTCTGGAGTGAACAGTTAATTCTGATCATGCTCTCACTGGTCTTCTGGTTTGTAGTTCATTGGACTGATAAGGATTTTGGGAAGTGTAGTTCATGGTTTCAGCTATGCCTGCTGGTATGACCCCCATGACCCCATGACACAACGTCATCAGGGAAGCCAGAGTATCTGAATACATGATGAAACAAGAGCTCAGCTCCTTTAAAGGCAGCAGGTAGTGCCGGAAATTAATCAAAGTGACTTCAAGAATATGATTCCCAGTATAGTGGTAAGCTTCTGAGATGGTAGAATCCTGGTGATGAAGTTTATGGACAGGTGTTACCAAGGGAGTTGTGAACCAGGTTGTGGCATTGTGAACAGGGGATACAGAGCTGTTTAGTGGTCATGTGATGTGGTTTGTAGTGAAGTGCTGACGCTGACCATATGTGAAAGTGTGTATTGTGGTTAGAACAGTGACCCATGCAGACAGAGGCATGACACAAAGTATAACTTTCATATGCTTACTATTTTATCCAAGTTACATTAGGTTACTATGGATACTTGTTTCCACCACATATTAGAAAATATTGAGCAGCTTCATCTCACAAATGCAAGGTAATATTATGCAATTGTTGACTTTTTAATCTTGCAGGTGCAAGATAATATTTTTTAAAAAAAATTGCGACTATTTATCCTGCAATTGCAAGTTAATATCTCATAGTTGTGACTATCTTGCATTTGTGAGTTAGTGAGACTCTGTGTTTCTGTTTATTAGGCTATCACCTGTCCCTAACGAAGCCACACCAACACTGCAGGCACACTATCCTCCCTCACTGGCCAATTCCCGCTGAAAAGCATACTTCAAACAGTTTATATTCCTTGTTTACGCACTAATACATATGCTTGTTTTGTGTTGGTTTGATTATTGGAAAGAGTACACTCACTCTCCGAACACAGGGTTCAGTTGTTTGGGAATGTAGCGCTCCTTAGAGTCTACCTGCTGCTGTCCTACCTTCACCACCACGTAGGGATCAGCCTTCCCATTTGGATCTGTTGGGGCCAGGTTTGTGGCCTTTAAACAACATCAAGAACATCATGAAGAAAGAAAAATAATAGTTTGCTAATTTGCTAATAAATCTAATGAGATATATATCAGAGGTGTCCAATCTTATCTGCAAAGGGCTGGTGTGGGTGCAGGTTTTCCTTCCAATCAAGGAGGAGACACACCAGTTTACCACCAGATTCCAACTGTTTAATCAGTTGATCTTGGCTTTCAGTAGACTCAGGTGTGGCTTCTTGCTTGGTTGGAGTAAAAACCTGCACACACACCGGCCCTTTCTGGATAAGACTGGACACCTCTGATATGTATAATGGTATACTGGTGTATATAATAAGCTAATGGTATATATAAATGAAACTCAGAAATTTAAGCCTGAAACATTAGAAACCAAACATACAGAATTAAACCATACCAAAGATTATAGTATATATTTATATAAACCAAACATCATATATTATAATGGTATATACTAATTATATATTCTAATGGTATATACAGTGTTGTGAAAAAGTATTTGCCCCAATCCTGATTTCATCTGTTTTTGTGTATATCTCATACTAAATTGTTTCAGAAATGAAAATAAAATCTAAGATAAAACAAAAGCAGTTATTGAAGCAAAAAAAAGTTATCCAATACCAACTGGGCTTGTATGAAAATGTAGTTGCCCCTGTAGTTACTAATACCCTAAAATCTATGAAACTGCATTCAAAATGCTGTTCAGCTGGACTAGACGCAACCAGGCCTGATTACTGCAAACCCTGTTGAATGAAATTAACACTTAAATAGAACTTTTTCAACAGCATAAAGTTGGTTAAAAGTTCTTACCCAGTAACACACTATGCAAAAGTTGAAAGAAATTCCAGAAATGAATAGGAAGAAGGTGATTGAAATACATCAGTCTGGGAAGGGTTACAAAGATATTTCAAAGAGTAGTGAACCTTCCCACAAGTGTCTGACCTTCCAAAATTCCTCCAAGAGCACAGTAACGACTCATCCAGGAAGTCACAAAAGAGCCAAAGACAACATCAAAGGACCTACAGGCCTCTCTTGAATCAGTAAAAGTCACTATTCATGACTTCACTATCAGAGAGACACTGGGCAAAAATGGCTCCATGGAAGAGAGGCGAGGTGAAAACCACTGCTAACCCAGAAGAACATTAAGATTTGTCTAACTTTTGCCAAAACACACCTTAATGTTCCTCAAACCTTTTGGGAGAATATTCTGTGGACTGATGGGTCAAAAGTGGAACTGTTTGGAAGATAGGGGTCCCATTCCATCTGGTGTAACCGAACACAGAATTCCACAAAAAAAAACATCATACCTAGTCAGTTCATAAATTGAAACTCAAGTGCGACTGGATTATGCAGCAAGACAACGATCCAAAGCAGAGGAGTATTTCCTAGTGCTAGAAGTAAGTGAAAGACTGATCTCCCGTTATCAGAAGTGTTTGGTTGCAGTTATTGCTGCTAAAGGTGGCACAACCAGATTTTAAGTTTAAGGGAGCAATAAGTTTTTCACATTGGTGATAGGTGTTGGATAACATTTTACTTCAATAAAAAATAAATAAAAATTGGATTGTGTGTTTACTCAGGTTGCCTTTGTTTTACGTTGTATTTCTTTTAAAGATGTAAAACAATTTTCAAAATAATTTGTTTTATTTGGTTAGTCTCATTTATACCTTTACCACATACACACGGACAAGGATTTTGATTGGGGAATTTTTGGGGATTCCATTAGTGATCTGGAAGTCAATGTCTTCATCTTCAGGGCCAATGGGGTATATCAGGAAAGAACCCTGCAACACATCACATCAAAACTGTTTTGGTGATGGCTGACATAATATAAACACTTATACTATCCAAACTGAAGATTCAAATCAATTATTTTTTACAAATGTAACAAACAGAGGAGAAGTGAGGAGCCTGTTAAATAAACATCAATGAGTGCCATTCACCTTGTATTTGCCCATGGTCCGTTCACTTTCATCCTCCTCCTCCTCATCGCAATTAGACTTGCCTTTGTAGATGGGAAAGGTGTGTAGCCAGTCCATAAACTGACTGAATTCATTTTCTAGCTCTGACTTGTACAGCTAATGCAGGGAAACAAGGGCAATGTTTTGAATGTTAAAAGTTAACACAATTATTGTACAATATCTGAGGAATAATTATGTAGTAAAGAATAAGAACCTTTAAGGTAGAAATTTTCTTTCTCTTTAGTTTGGGTGGCTCTATGTCAACAATTACAGCATTTTCCTCTTCTGCTTCTAAAGACGACATGTTAAAGTTCCCTCCCTCTGGTGAAAGAAACATTAAAGGTGCAATTAGTTGTGTTTAGGACACAATTATACTCATGCAAAGAGCTGTGAACAACTAAAAACATACAGCTGAACCACCTCCTTTCACAAGTGAAGAAATCATGGACAAGATAGAGAAAGTGGGAAGCAAAATGATTGACAGGCATGCAAATGTATACTATTGGTATGTTATTTGTATTTTTCAGTAAAAGATGTAACCAGATAAAAAATGTTAGTGAGGTCCACATTGTATTAAAGTGACCCACTTCATATATCACAATGCCAAATGTATCACCTAAGTGACACATCACACTGACGTAAGCTGTGTATCCTGGTTGCAAACACACAGCAGGAGATATTTCATGTCAGAAAAGTGTTTAGAAATACATTACTTTTTACCATATGCTATCAACTCAGACACATTTCCAGGCCACTTGAGGACAGTTGTGGTTACAGGCAGTTAGGAGAGATAATCGGTCCAAGGATCTCCATCATTACAGTGGTCATTTCATCTCAGCTAAGTAGCTAACTAGGATATCAGTGAAGATGCCTTGATAGCTAAGAATTAATAACAAGCTTAGCTTGCTAGTTAATTGCCTAACATACACTATATTGCCAAAAGTTTGTGGACACCTGACCATAACACCCATATGTGCTTTTTCTACATCCCATTCCATTCCATATTTCTTCTCATCTTTGTTGTTATAATGACCGCCAATCTTTTGGGAAGGCTTTCCACTAGATTTTGAAGCATGGCTATGAGGATTTGCCCATTCAGCGACAAGAGCATTAGTGTTGTCAAGCACTGATGTCGGGGAAAAAGGCCTGGGGGCACAGTCATCCCAAAGGTGTTCAGTGGGGTTGAGGTCAGGACTTCTACTCCAACCTTGCCAAACTATGTCTTCATGGACCTCTTTTTTGTGCACAGGAGCATTGTCATGCTGGAACAGGTTTCGTCCCCTTAGTTTCAGTGTAGGGAAATTGTAATGCTACAAAGACATACAAAGACAATCTATACAATTGTGTGCTTCCAACTATGTGGCAACAGTTTGGGTAAAGCCCACTTATGTGTGTGGTGGTCAGGTGTCCACATACTTTTGGCTATATAGTGTATATTACTGTAACAAACCTATGTAGGTCACCTCAAATCTACATCAAGATACTAGCTAGCTAACTCCTTAGCTATGTCACATTCTTACTGAGTTTCCTACACTGAAAAAAAAGGAATATCTGGTCAGTCATTTTTAAGAGAAAATATATACCAATAGTTTACATTAAAATATTGGCATAAAAATAAATTTTCCATCAAAACATGATTTCATTGCTTATACTAAATTTAATTTAAACAAGTATATAATCTACTAGATTGAATTATGTAGGGTGAGTACGATCAAATCACATAGTATTAACGTTATCCAATTATATTATATATTATATTATATTATAATCTCGCGAGGATGTTGGCACTGACGGAAAGAAATTGCTACTAAATTAAGGTGGTTAAGTCATGTGTGGCATGATAGTGCACTGGGTATCATTCCTGCCCTGCAACACCAGCATCCTGAATTTGATCCTGAGCTAGAGTGACTGTGCCTAGCTTGATTTTATTTATCTTATATCATAATATAATATATTTTATTTATATTATATCTATTTATCAAATCATATTGGATGCACAAAAACAAATTGTGTTAATGCAACACAGTTAATTCGTGTGGAACTGATGCACACATTTAAAGGTTAGCTAGTTAACTTTGCTCAGTTTACAAATGAGTTTATGACATCTGGCTGGGCAGCACCTCAGCTTTCAGTGCCATCCATCCATTTTACATACCACTTTACATCCTACACAGGGTCGCACTTGAGCCTGCAGCCGATCCCAGGGAACTGAGGCACAAGGCAGGGGACACCATGGATGGGCTGCCAACCCATCACAGCATCCTTGATGTTGTAATCGTAAAAAATTATGATTCTGTGCAGTGTTCTGTGCAACTCCCAAGCAATCCCAAGGACTCAATCACACACACACTTTATAAAGCACACTCAAGCACACAGTCAATGCAAAGTATTGCTTAGTGTAGCCTTATCTCCTGACATACCAAGCCTTGTTGTTCATGATTGTTTATCTGGGTTTGATCTTTGTTTGTCCTCTGGTTTCTGAATCTAGTCTTGCCTTGTTTTGTCCGTTTCCTAATTGCCTGACCACTGCTTGTTTAAACCAACTTTGACTTTGCTTCACGATTTGGATCTGTTTGCCTGTTGTAAAAAAATAATGTCTTTTATCTGAACCTGCAACCATTTCTGCTTGACATGCATTTGCCAAGCTCATCTCTCAAACTGAAAATGATATTTTATTTGTATGTGCAGAATAAAAGCAGAACAAGAGCGACAGAAAAAAAATGATATTCTTCCCTCTGTTCCCTCCCTCGCATCATGGTCACATTGACAGTTCTGCTGCAAATATGATGTAATAGTCACATTGATACTGTGACCGTCACATTTCTCCAAAGTGAATACTGAAAATTCATACATTAAAAGTGCCATGTAGCCTGCAGCTAACAAGCGGTACATCAGCTAATGGTGCAGGAATCAGCTAATCTTTACTGCATCTAGCAAGTTGATTTGGCTAGCAATGTTACGAGTAGTTTGCCCTTTACAAACAATTGCCCACATGAACACTCACATTTGTATATACAGTATATATTTGAAGAGAAGTACACTAGTGTACTTTTTATATGCTAGCATTTGTAAGTACACTGCATTTACATTCATGGCATTGGACAGATGGTATCCCTTATCCAGAGTGACTTACATTGATCTAATTTTTACATAACTGCTTACATAAAGTTGGGGGTTTAGGGTCTTGCTCAAGGCCCAGCAGCTTGGCGGTGTTGCGATTTGAAACTCTCAACCTTCTGATCAGTAGTCTAACATCTTAACCACTAAGCTACCACTGCCCTACCAGAAGTACACTACATTCAAAGTATTCTATTTTCCAACTATTATTTTAGTTGTAGATGTAGTAATATGAGTATTTGAATATGTTAAATACTCAGATCTATTTATTGATTGTCCAAATTCATTTATTTGTTTTTAATGTGAGCAATTTGTAATCCAGTATCCTCATACATTTTATTAAACGTGTATTTGGAGAAGACATATTTATTTTGTTTTACTCAAATATTTTTTTGTGAGTTTACCATGTAGCTCTTTGGGCAACACTTGAAAAGGAACTTGACTCAATAAATTAACCAGCTCACCTCCATCTTGTGGATCATCCATGTCATCATCCTTTTCCTCCTGAAACAGAAAACAGTCAATTGACTGTGAAAATGCTGATCTTTACAAAGACAAATACAGTATATACAGTTTGAACAATAACTGTTTTGTTATATTTATTCAAACTTCCAAAAGTTAAACAAAGCCATTGACACCTGCTGTTCCAGTTCCTCCAGTGATGCGTAATATTTAGACCACCAATCAAGCTCTTCCTTTTCTGGCTCCTCCTCTTCAAGTTCTTCCTCCTTCTTCATGGCTGCCTTCCATGGAGCCTGAAATGTTAATCATAATTATGGGTACCTTCTTGTGCATGTGCCTGCTAAGATAGCTGAATTCTGCTAACTCACAATACTGAAACTGGAGTCAGATTTACCTCTATTCACCCCTTATTCTCCTAGTTGGGTTGGATTCTCCTTGGCATTATCTACTCAGAGTACTGCACAGCCCAATCAAAGTGAACAGTAATCCAAATGCTAGTGTGGCTGAGTGGCTTTCTCTCCCCATCTCATGAGCTGTGCTGGTTTACTCTGCCAAATTAGCTCAATCCTCCCTAACACACAGCTGTGGGTCTGGCGTTGGTTTTACCTCCATCAGAGCCCACATTATAGCCCAATGACTAGTCACTCTTAGCATTCTTCAGTGAGTGTGAGGATGCTGTCTACAGCTGCTTCTAAGAGCTTCCTTTGGGCTGATTATGACCTGGTAGCACCTTGAACCATCATGTTATGTTTACTTTGTTCTCAGCAATGCCTGAAAGCAGATCTGGGTCCTTAAGGACATTCCTTAGGAGCCTATGCAACATGCCAAACTGAAATGGGAGACTCTGAAAACTGCCCTTTTGTTTGCACTTAATAACAAGAGTGTGAGAACTGCATGTTCTGGCGATAAACTTGCCTTGCATGCATTGGTGACCTGCAGAGCATTCCTTGCTGTTCCTGAGACTGTACTATTTAGATACTGTGGCCATTAAATGCTCAGACCAACTGTTCATCTGTCACACAGGCTCCCTTATCTAAGCAGCAAATCAGCCAGAACATCCAGGGAAAGATGGCTATATGACAGTGGTATTCATTGCAAATCAAGCAAAAAGCAAAACATCAAAAGCCCACTAACTGATATTAAAATAAGTGTGTAAATGTATTGATTTCCTAGTAAAGAAATAATTACTCATGAGTAATAAACAGTGCTGAATGACGATCAAGTGGGCTCTGATTGCAAAAAAACACACATACAGGCATACATGCTGACACACACTGAGTCAAGAATTCCCACTGAGAAGTCACGATGGGGTTCCTACAAATGTGCTCAGTGCTGAATTAATCAGAGCACAATCAAGCTGCAGGAGCACCAAACACTTCCTGAACGGACACTAAACACTGAGCATGCTCACAGCTTCAAGTCATAATCAAGAGTCCAAAGAGTCCAACTTATAATTAGGAGCTATTTTAAACACCACAGAGCAATGTCCTTACACCCAACCTCCCATCAGGCCATCATGAGAGATGGGAGCTTCAGAAACAATTTCCAACTTCTTACTCATGGCTGAAGAAAGGACATCATGGTATATAATTGAGTGAGTGATGGCAGATAATTCTCTTTTTTTTCAAATCTAATCTGGTTTTATATGCAGGCTTACAGTGGGGTAAATAAGTATTGAATGCGTCAACATTTTTTTCAGTAAATATATTTCCAATGAGGCTATTCACATGAAATTTTC
>JANDJT010000114.1:20162364-20172629 GCA_024331685.1 Stegophilus panzeri
CTGTGACGATGGTACCTGCTGCCTCCAAGTGTTTCTGGAGATCTTTCCGAGTGGTCCTTGGCTCTTGGGCTACTCTTCTGACTATTCTTCTGACTCCCTGGTCAGAAATCTTGCGACAAACTTATTTCCCCCACTGTATGTTTAGTTGGATTATATATGAACATAGCTCCAGCTAACTAACACTGTGCATTAGCAATGCACTTGAAAAACAAGACTTCATAAGGCAGATCAATGTTCTAGATTAGAAGATCAATGGAAAATTAATGTCACAGAAATAATGTAGATGTACATGCACATACTGAACTACTCACTGTGACTAGATTGATAGGGTTAATGGGAATTTTTGTGTCTTTTAGGGGAAGTCCTCTCAGGTCCATGCTCATAACTGTCTGAAGAGGGGTGTTCTGTTTTGGAGTTTTTTTCTCTGAAAATAAGAACAGTTGTCATTGCCAATGACTGTCATAAGTGTGCTATCATATATCTGTCATAAGTGTGCTGTTTAAGCTAAACACACTCGCATACCCTCACGAGGCTCCTCCTCATCCTCCTCCTTCCAGTCATCCAGGTCTTTGGGTGCGAAGTGCATGAGACTCTGCACAACATGAGTCCCCACCAGCACTAGCCTTCCAAATGACCGTTGTTCCATCACAAAGATGGTAAGGGGAGGATGCAGATACACCAGCTCTGGAAGCTCCTAAACATACACAACACACACTTTCGGCTCCATGCAAGTGACATACGTATGATCATCACTGTAATAATCATTACTGTGGCATTACAGAAATTTAAAGACTGTCATAGCAAGAGACCAACATATTTTGAGACACAATAATGTTAGTGGGCAGCACAGATTCTTTTTTTATCCCATTCTTGAGAAGACTTACCACATCAAAATACTTAACAATCTCACTGAAGTTGGGGTATTGTCTGTAATTTGCAATCTCTTCTGACTCAATCAGCTGCCCTGCACACTCCATCCGAACCTGAGGCTTTTCCACTTCAAACAGGTTCACACGTTTCAGGTCCCGCAGACCCCAATAAAGGACCTGCCATATGTCAAACCCACACTGAAGTCTGTAGCCACTCAGAAGATGAATGTAAGTAATATAAAACCTCAATGATGCATTCACTTTTTTGCAAGGTAAAATGATCTAAAATCTTCCCCATGTTCTTATCTGGTCTACCTATATAATGGTATTTATATCATGGTGTTCTACTGTACACTGAAAACCCTAACAAGTTGACTGTACTCAATTGATTGAGTAAACTCATCTCCCAAAACTTGTATATTTAAGTTCACTTAACTTGGTTCTCATGTAGACAGTACTTAAATTGTTAAATTCACTTTACTTGACATTCCTATAGTGTACATTATAGTTTATTGAATGGGAATCGAACTCTGGTAGTGACATGTGTGCTTAAATAATTAAGTTCACATAACTTGGTGTTCATTTCAAGTGTACTTAAATACAGGGCGTCCCAAAAGTCTTCATACATAGGGGAAATTAGCACTTTAGCAAAAAGTAACTTTATTTATAAAACAGCCTCTACACGATGAACTTCACTACACTGTTACTAGCAACAGACCAGACGAAGAGGACCGCCTTTTGAAATTATCTACCAATCAGTGCATTAGTTCACTTGTTGCCAGGTGGAACTCCTTGCATGGACAATCACATCAAAGAACGACCTGAGCTACTTTAATAAATCATGATTTTGAGTTCATAACACTTGAAATCTTAAGTTTATGTATTTTGTAGGTAAATAAATTAAACAAACAGATTTATGATTTACGAGTCCAAAATGTAATATTTTAAGTATAATGTTTAGTCATAATTACTTGATTATTTAAGTAAATACAACATTAGGGTTAACAGTGTACCTCTATCCGGAATGTCCTTAGAATGGGTCGCACTCCTTCTGGGATAATGTAATACTTCTCTGACTCCATGTATTCCGGCTCTCTGGGCTCCACATCCAGTGGCAGGACTGGCTGCTCATGTAATATACACATTACATATATTATAAGTGCTTAAAACTAACATGACTTCAGTTAACTCAGTAACATTAAGCACTTGTAGCTTTGACTGCCTGAATATGAAGAATTCTATCTTCACAGACATTAGCAGTTAAATTAAGCAGAAAGATAGAAGGACATACCTCCCCAAAACCAGAGTAATCCAGCTCAATTAACTCAAAGGCAGCCAGTAGCTCTCCAGCTTTGCTTTTCCCTTTAGTGATGTCAAAGAACTTCAGCATGGGTTTCTTATATGGCTCCTCCACAAATTTCAGCTCTGGTTCAGCGAATGCTCGACCTAGGGACTGTGGACTGCCCTGTGTTAAATTCATAACAGAATAGTTAAATTATGTTAAATCTATTGCAGTTAAGGTGCATCTACAAGACGGGAACCTGATCGCAGAAACACAGGAACTGATCCCAATATATAGCACGTTTTATATACTGTATATATACACAGTGCCCTCTGAAAATATTGTTCTTACTATAAACTGAAGACAAAAGATGAATATGAGACAATACATCAGAATTTCAGCTTTCATTTCCTGATATTTACATCTAGATGTGTTAAACAACTTAGGACATGGCATCTTTTGTTTGAACCCATTTTTCAAGTGATCAAAAATATGGGAGCTATTTCTTGTTGCCTAGGTGTGCCCTGTTAGAACGATTCTTTAAATAATGAATAGTTCTGAATGTCTACACTTGGTTTGAGCCCTGAGTTTGCCTGAAAAATGATCAGTTGACATGAAAACCACACAGCTGTCTATATATGGGTTTGTAAATATTGAAAGCTGAAATTCTGATCTATCTTCTCATTTTCACCTTTTTATCTCAAACCCAAATGTCTTCAGTGTATAGCCAAAAAAATTGAAATAGCTGGCCTTGCCATTCCAATACTTTTAGAGGGAATTGTATATGTATGCATATTGAACACTGAAGACATCTGGGTTTGGGTCAAAAGGTGAATATGAGATGATAGATCAGAATTTCAGCTTTCAGTATTTACAAACCCATATGTCTTAGGTGTATAGCAAATGCAAAAGAACTGGCCTTACCTAACGTGTGTGTGTGTCTGTGTGTGTGTGTGTGTGTGTGTGTGTGTGTTTGTGTGTATATGTATATATATATACATATACATATATATATATAAATTAAGCATCTTTTGATCTGAAGGTGTGTGATTAAATGTTTGAAATCGGTGTTGTAGACAAAAATGTAATTGTGCCAACATATTCATTTCTTTAACTGGAAAACTAACATTTTATTTACAAATTTATTTTTTTTTTAAATGGATGACTTAGAACGAAATGTTCCAATAAGCAGCCAATAAGCGTCCAGCATAGGTGGGAAATCATGGGCACAGACTCAAGTAAACTGGACAGTTGAAGACTGGAAAAAGACCAGGTGATTTTTTTTCCCTAAGCTTCAACTTGCTCAGCCTGTGCCCATGATAGCCTTAGATTCCTGGTCTTGGCTGACAGGAGGGGAACCCAATGTGGTCTTCTGCTTTTGTAGCACATCCACCTCAAGGTTCGATATGTCGTGCATGCTGAGATGCCTTTCTGTTCACCACAGTTAAAAAGAGTGATTATATGAGTTACTCTATCCTTCCTGGCAGCTAGAACCAATCTGTCCATTTTCTGACTTCTCTTATCAACAAGGTATTTCCACCAACAGAACTGTCACTCACTCAGTGTTTTTTGTACCATTCTGTGTAATCTGTAGAAACTGTTGTATGTGAAAATGCCAGGAGATCAGGAGTTAGCGTACTGGCGTATCCATTTTAGCGTACTGGCGTATACGTATTTTTCTGTGCTGTTTTGTGCATGAGTGTGATAAGCTCACTAGTTTATTGTAGTCGTAGATATTGATGATAATCACAGGGGGGTCATTCCTGAAGTCATCTTTACTGCCTTCCATGAGGATTTGATCATACAGCAGCAACTCACACCAGGTTGGGGACAGAGTTTCCTCCATTATCTACAATGCACATGCACAGTGTGCTCAGCAATAAATATATGTAAAATGCCATTTAAGTGCATGTACAGTATATACTTCTAGGAATTATGAAATACTTCATATCCCTTACAACTTCTGTCACCTACAAACTAAACGATAACTAGTGATGCACACTTTCAAAGTCTACATATGAGAAGAGTAAATGAAAATGGAAAAACATCTATAGCCCCTAACCACATAAACATTAAGTGTATAAAATCTGTCAAATGTGTTCAACACACCTGTGTAACTTGACACTGAGTGGAGAACACAACCTTTATGAAAGGATCTGAAAGGCCGTTATCATCGGCAGCAATGATGCCACGTGCTTGGTAAATGTGGGCGCGGAGTTGGAAATAAAGACTGTCTGGAGAAACCACACACAGCATATATGGAAGTGATTAGCATTACATTATGAAACAAGCTTACATTAAAAAATTATTGATTATAGGTTTTTTGTTGTTTTTAAATAATAATTTTTAAAGGAAAATGTAACTACAGATTACTATCATAATTAGTAATCCATAACTAACATTTCTAGTTTATGTTAAATAAGAACTTTAGGAAAACATATTTACAAAACAACATGCTTACCATCCACAGCTAATTTAGTTGGGGGCATATTTGGGGGTATTGGGGTCCCAAAAGTTGCTGCCTCATATATGGGCCTGAATTCAGAAGGTAAGCTTGTGACACAGTTTTTTGAATACTTGGTGACCCCAAGCCACATGTAGACTTCCAGTTTTGCAAAAATCTGACCCAGTGGTCCTCCAGGGGTCTAGAGATTGGTGTTGAAAAATGTTTTAAGAAAAACTTAGATCTTCTTTAAGATTAGGCTACAGAAATATGTCTTT
This sequence comes from Stegophilus panzeri, assembly GCA_024331685.1. Lineage (NCBI taxonomy): Eukaryota > Metazoa > Chordata > Actinopteri > Siluriformes > Trichomycteridae > Stegophilus > Stegophilus panzeri. Next base: position 20,167,237 of record JANDJT010000114.1, read on the forward strand.
CAGTGGTATACTCTGGGCCTGATATTATGAGTTTGCTGTGTTAAACAGAATGATTTTAAGATACCTTCATGTAAATGGACGTGATTTTGCCACAGTTTTTGCCTTTCTCTTCCTCCACCAGAGAGAAAAGGATGGAGTGTGCTGGGATCCGGGTATAGGCTATCCTCCTCCCACCACTCATCATCCAAAGGAACACATCGGGCAGAGTGCTTTGGGGCTGAAGATACATAAAAACAGGACACACAAATTAATCAGTCACAGGTAAATACACACACACAGTAAACCATGCAAAGTATTGACATATAGTTTCAAGGGCACAGTCCACAATCACCTCTTTAGTCAGGAAGTGTATTCTCTTTAGGATGCGCCTGACATCAACCAGCTTCTCTCGGACTGTACGTCGTGTCACCCTCCTCTGCACTCTCAGAGCCTGCTTGGCCAGAATGATCTACCAATAATAAAATTCAACTGAACAGGCAAAATCTGAAAACCATGGTTAAGAGTGAAACAATTGTCCTATTGAATAAAAATAAGGAATGATTCTGTTATGCAAATTTATCTCACTATGTTTCTCTTAATGAAGGTTGTGCGGCACTTGTCGAGGTTGTTTGGCCGAGACTGCCGTTTCCTGTCCAAGCTTGTACTATACTGTCTGGAAATCAGAAAGAAGCACCATGTGCTTTATGTGCAGTGAAAATGTCCTAATGATTGAATAAATTCATTCAAAGCAGAGGCCTACTTGCAGGTGGAAACGAATTCCAACATGAGTTCCATCAAGCGCTCCTTAGCATTACTTCTTGGTCTTTTTAAGAGCATCTCTACCTCATCAATGCCAAATTCCTAGAGACAACATCAAAGCCACTTCATTAAAAAAAAACAGCTCCATTATTGAATCAGTTAATGTTATGGGAATTGGAAATTTACAAGGTATATAACAGTGAACATGCCAGTCTGTTGGCCATTTTGGACAGCCAGTTGCAGTTGTGGTAACGGAAGGTGTGGTCCTCAAAATAGTTCCACACATAAAGACAGGGTTTCTCATGAAGGAGGGGAATACAGTGGAATGACCTGCAAAAGTAGAGCAGTTTAAGAAGTAACACCAGGTCATGGCAGTGAGAATTAACTGGATAGCTTCTAATACACACGTGAAGAGACATGAAGTGAAGTCTGATGCAGCATTTAAAATAAATACCACTGGTATACAGCTATCTTTCCCTGGAACCTTCTTACTACGTTCTCACAGTTGGGCCAAACATTTGTATTTTATTTTATTAAATAAATATTTATTTATTTTATTACTGCCAGGGGTGGTTATCACATCAAAAACATCTGCCAAATGCCAAAAAAGGGCAAACAATGACAAAATCACCACTAACTCTACTCATCATTATGGCATTGCGCTCAGCACTGCTCTAACATATTGTTAGTTATGAGATAATCTGATCATAGTTAATGATAATCTGATCATTTATTTAATGCAGAGTCCAAGTTCTCTTTGCTTGGGTGATTTTTGTGATTACATACGCATAAGGAAAAGGGTTTTTTTTTTCTTTCTATTTCCATCACCATATTTCTGACCAAAGAATATAAGATTGTTATGAGTAAGTTGTGTAATTTAATTATGTTCACTGCCAAACAAAACCAAAAACAGTAATTTCAATAGTTGGCCTTGGCAAGTGGACTAATAGGCAGTGGTGAAAGGAGTACAAAAACACTGACTTGAGTAAAAGGACTGCTACTGTAGTAATAATTCACGTGAGTAAAAGTAAAAGTAGTGATCAAAAAAATGACTCAATTACGAGTAAATCTGGTGAAAAAAACTTTTGAGTAATTAATTTACGAAATACTTTTTTTTATGTGTACAACTGACACAACTAATCTAAAATTTTTTATTCTGTTCATTTTTTCTTTTCTTTTTTTTTTTCAAAAAATAACCATGACAAATGTTATGAACATAAACCAAAATTATTTTGGCATTTTTGCAAAAAGTAAAAGTACTATGTTTCTATCCATCCATCCATTTTCTATACCGCTTATGCTACAGGGTCACGGGGAACCTGGAGCCTATCCCAGGGAGCATCAGGCACAAGGCGGGGTACACACTGGACGGGGTTCCAATCCATCTCAGGGCACAATCACATACACATTCACACACCCATTCATACACTACGGACACAGACAATTTGGATACGCCAATCAGCCTACATCGCATGTCTTTGGACTGGGGGAGGAAACGGGAGTATCTGGAGGAAACCCCCGCGGCACAGGGAGAACATGCAAACTCTACACACACAGGGCAGCGGCGGGCATCGAACCCCTAACCCTGGAGGTGTGAGGCAAACGTGCTAACCACTAATCCACCGTGCACCCTGTACTATGTTTAATTATACTGAAATAAACTGCTACCGTGAACTACATACTCAAGTACTGTAACAAGAGTACATGTCATTTGTTACTTTTCACTTGTGTGAAACTGAACCACACCAAATAGCAAAAGAACCAAAAATATTCATTTTTGTCTTATTTGGAATGGTCTGTGGACTAATAGGTGTGAAAGCACCCTTAAAGGTCAAAAGGTCAACTAACTATTAAACTCCATAATGATAAACAAACACCAACATTCCAGAGTTGACAGTTTGCTTAAGAGAGTTCAGTAACATAACTGACAAGCCAAACAAAACATTTTAGAAAATTGTGGACTTTTTAACTATTCAGTACCAATCTAGTGTCAGAGTTTTTGGTGTATTTGGTTTCTTTAAAAGGTATAGAAGAGATTTTAGGAGTGATGCGGTGTTACCCATCATAATCAGTGGGCTGTGTTCTCCTGGGTACTGTAACAGACTGGTCCTTAGAGCCCAGCACAGGCAGCTCTTGTCTCTCAAGTTCATCGTCTGACTCTAACAGAGGCTGTCTGTCTTCTGCCACATCCTCCTGACCGCTGCTCTTCTCACTCTTTACTACCACATCTGATGTTTTGCCATAGTTTCCTAGAAAAATAGGAAAAGCATATAATCGTACAGTATGCTTTGGGTTGTTGTTTGTTTTTGTTTTTTTACATTTCATACATTCAAGCATCATGTTTCTATCCATCATTTCTTTTCATCATTCAGTTATTCATTTTTTTCTACAAATAAATTATTCAAATAATTATACAACACAAGGCTAAGAAGTGATCAAATGAACTTGTCTTGCCTTTCACAGTACAAACACATAATCATTTATAAGTACATGAATATGTTTATAGTCTTACAAGAAAATTTGAAATATTTGGACATTGGCAAAGTTAATCTTATTTTAACTATCTACCTCAGTATAAATTAAATAATGAATATAACCTGAAAGTGCAGACCACTGAATGGTGTAAGAATTAAAGCACTTTTTATATGTGGTCCCCCTTTTTTGAGGAATCAAATGTAATTGTATAATTGGCTGCTCAGCTGTTCCATGGCCAAGTGTGTGTTATTCCTTCATTATTTTACTTACAAGTAAGGACATGAAAGGTCTAGAGTTGATTTCAAGTGTGCAATTTGCAATCCTCAATATGAAGTCCAATGAGCTGTCACTGCCAGTGAAGCAAGTCATCATTAGGCTGAAAAATCTACACAAACTCATCAGAGACACACTATATGGCCAAAAGTTTGTGAAGACTTGACCATCACACCCATATGTGGGTCTTCCCCAAACTGTTGTTACAAAGTTGGAAGCACACAATTTGTATGCTGTAGCATTACAATTTCCCTTCACTGGAACTAAGGGGCCCAGACCTGTTCCAGCATGATGATGCTCCTGTGCACAATGTGAGGTCCATGAAGACATGGTTTGCCAAGGTTTGAGTGGAAGAATGCAAGTGGCCTGCATAGAGCCCTGACCTCAACCGCACAGAACACCTTTGGGATGAATGGGAATGCCGACTATGCTCCAGGCCTCCTCACACAACATCAGTGCCTGACCTCACTAATGCTCTTGTGGCTGAATGAGCAAATCCCCACAGCCACACTCCAAATTCTAGTGGAAAGCCTTCTCAGAAGAGTGGAGGTTACTATAAGAGCAAAGGGGGACTAAATCTGTAAAGGGATGTTCTAAAATCTTCCTTGGGAAGTACCACCTCAGGTCACTATGAGTACCTGGTCATGCTGTATGGGCTCGCTAACGCCCCCTCGGTGTTCCAGTGTCTTATTAATGACATCCTGAGAGACATGCTGGGGAGGACCGTCATTACGTACATCGATGACATCCTAGTTTACTCAGCATCCCTAGAGGAGCATATCTACCATGTCCGGCAGGCCTCCTGCAACACTAGCTTTACGTAAAGGCCAAAAAGTGTGAGTTCCACCGACACACGATCTCCTTCTTGGGGTATGTCATCAGCCCGAAAGGGGTCACCATGGACCTAAGTAAAGTTCAGGCGGTGGTAGAGTGGCCCACGCCATGAACCGTCAGGGAGTTGCAACTGTTCCTCGGCTTTGCTCATTTTTACCATGGTTCATTCGAGGGTTTAGCACCATAGTGCACCCCCAACGTCCCTCCTACGTGGCAAGCCAAGGCAGCTAGCTTGGACCCCAGCCGCCCAGGAGTCCTTAGGCAAGCTCAAGAAAGCATTCACCACGGCTCCCATACTCAGACACCCTGACCCATCCAAGCCCTTCGTCGTGGAGGTCAATGCTTCAGAAGCAGGAGTGTGGGCAGTCCTATCACAGAGGCTCAGAGACAAACCCAAGCTTCATCCCGTGGCGTTCTTCTCCCATAAATTATCCCCGGCGGAGCGCAACTACGTCGTGGGGAACAGAGAGCTCCTGGCGGTCAAACTCGCCCTGGAGGAGTGGAGGCACTGGCTGGAGGGCGCCAAGCACCCATTTGTTATTTATATGGACCACAAGAACCTCGAGTATCTATGGACAGCCAAACGTCTCACGCCTCGTCAAGCCCGCTGGTCCCTGTTCTTCTCCAGGTTCCACTTCACCTTGTCCTAAAGGCCAGGTTCAAAGAACACCAAGGCCGATGCCCTGTCGCGGCTCTATTGCCCGGAGAGCCGGGCTGACCACGGAGATTATATCCTGCCCCCCTCCTGCATTGTAAGCGCCATAGAATGGGCATTGGACTAGGCCCTAGCACGCCTCCCATGGTCGCAAATGTCTCTAAAAAAAAAACCAAAAAAAAAAAACCAAACCCTAAACTTCAACTGTGCTCCTAAATTTTTGTAATTAGGAGCACAAGTGCTCCTAAAATAAACTGTCTTGCGTCTCTCCTCCTGTAAACACTGTTATTGACTTTTCTGCATTCGCCTGAACTGTTTTCATTTGGTTATATATCGTTATTTTTGATGCATATTTTCATTTGGTTGATGGCATTTTTATTTTTACTTATCCTATATTTTGGATACAATTTTATTTATA
>JANDJT010000114.1:20172729-20195626 GCA_024331685.1 Stegophilus panzeri
GCAGGAATGTAGCACAACATGGAGGTGAAAGCAGCGGTCTGTTTATTTAAATGTGAAAGTGCAATAAAAATATGTTGCCCCTAAAAATCAATGAATAATCGCGATCTCAGCATTAATCAAAATAATCGGGAGTATCATTTTGGCCATAATCGTGCAGCCCTAATCTGTCCAATTACTTTTGGTCCCTTAAAAGGTTTAAATGTAGATGATTTTAAATGTAAATATCCTCATATTAAAGTTGAACGTCTGCACTCCTTCCAGAATTGTTATTCATTGTTTAAATTTCAATTCCAATACACTGTGATAGACAACTAAAATAACAATGACTTTTTCAATGTCCAAATATTTATGGACCTGGCAGTGTTTAGATGTTTTATGTATTTATTCATACCTATAGACAGCTCAAAGGTGACATATCTGGAGCCAATGGATGGATCTATCATGGTCACCTCAAAGAATGATGCAAACAGCAAGAATTCCTCTTTTGCCCCAGTGAAGTTCTGCAAAGTTAAGTTAAGCGTTAGGACATCTCTCCCTGAAAATACATACAAACGCACTCACTGGCCACTTTAAAAGGAACACCTGAACACCTTCTCATTCATGCAATTATTCAATGAGGCAATCAAGTGGCAGATCAGGTGATATTTCTTTTTTTTCAATCCTCTGCCCACTGTGGCCTCAGATTCCTGTTCTGAGATGCATTCTGAAATGCTTTTCTGCTCACCATGGTTGTAAGGAGTTTGAGTTATTGTAGACTTCCTGTCAGCTCAAATGAGTCTGCCCATTCTCTCTCATATCTCTCTCATCAATAAGGTGTTTCTGCCTACATAACTATCACTCAATGGATATTTTTTTGTTTCTTGCACCATTCTGTGTACACACTAGAGACTGGTATGCACTTAAAAAAATTCCATGAGAGAAGCAGTTTCTGAAAAACTCAAAAAAGCCTGTATGGTACCAACAACCATGCCACAGTCAAAGTCACTGAGATTTTTTCCCCATTCTGATAACTGATCTTAACTGAAGCACTTGACCTGTATCAGATCATTGTATGCATTGTGCTGCTATGCCACAATTGGCTGATTGGATAACTGCATGAATGAGCAGGGGTATAAGTATTCCTATTAAAGTGGCCAGTAGTGTATACAGATACAGTATAGGGTGATTATAGCAGAAACATTTTTGACCTCAGGAAGAGGATGAATCTCCTCCACTTCAACGGTGACAGCCGCTGGAACCTCAGATGCGGCCTCCTCCAGCTCCTCAGAAGGGCCACTGCGACCCTGCATGCCTGAACAGTATAATGAGATACTATCCATTTTAAAATCTAGCTATAAAACATGTTTGAAATAGACAGGAAACAGAAGTGTCAATAGTTTGCACAAACACTGCTTTCACAAAATCATTCGACTAAACACATCATGAATCAGGCTTCTTCCATAGTAAGGTAACCCTACTGAGTCTATAACTCACAGAATTGTTATTATTTCACCTGCTACGATAAAAATTACGGGCGCACAATGGCTTAGTGGTTAGCATGTTTGCCTCACACCTCCAGGGTTGGGGGTTCGATTCCCTGGTGTGTGCAAAGTTTGCCTGTTCTCCCCGTGCTGCGGGGGTTTCCTCCGGGTACTCCGGTTTCCTCCCCCAGTCCAAAGACATACATGGTAGGCTGGTTGGCATGTCCAAATTGTCTGTAGTGTGTGAATGTGTGTGTGATTGTGCCCTGTGATGGATTGGCACTCTGTCCAGGGTGTACCCCGCCTTGGGCCTGATGCTCCCTGGGATAGGCTCCAGGTTCCCCGTGACCCAGTAGGATAAACGGTATAGAAAATGGATGGATGGATGAATAAAAAATGACATATTATCCAGTGTTTATATCTAGACATGAAAACAAATACTTATTTTATTTGTTTGTGAAATCTTTGTGTTGAGTATCTAATCAGATCCACAAAGTATACTATGAAAAAAGAAAGTGATACTTTTAACATCATCTGCTAACAGCGGACACCTTGAATTGCCTTCACTGATTAATTATAGTTACTACAGTGCATTTGGAAAGTTTTCAGACCCCTTCCATTTGTGCACACTTTATTGTTATAGATTAAATTCAAAATGGATTAAATTGACTTTTTCTGGCCATTAATCTACACATAATAACCAATAATGATTAAGCAATAACAGGTTTTTAGATTTTTTTGCTAAATTATTAAACATCAAAAAAGAACTTTTATTTAGTACTTTATAGAAGCACCTTTGGCAGTAAATACAGCTTCATGTCTTCTTGGGTAAGTCTCTATAAATGTTACACATCTGGATTTGGGCAGTTTCTCCACTTCCTGGCATACCCTCTCAAGCTCAATCAGACTTGATGGGCAGTATCTGTGAACTGCCATCTTAAAGTGTCTCCACAGATGTTCTATGGTACTTATCCCAAAGCCAATAAGGCATTGTTCTGGATGTATGGTCATTATCATGCTGACAGGTGAACCTTCACCCCAGATATTATGTTCAGTCTCTAGCAGGTTCTTCTTAAGAACCTCTCTGTATTTGGCTGTATTCATCCTTCCCTCTGAGAAGTACCCCATAGCATGATGCTGCCACCACCATGCTTCATTGTAGGGATGTTATTATCAGTTGATGAGCAGTACCTGGTTTTCGCCAGACAGGGCACTTTGAAGTCAACCAAAAAAGTAAAAAGTTTTGTCACATCAGAGCAGAGAATTATTTTCCTCATTTTTCAGAGTCATTCAAGGGCCTGCCTTTTGCTTACAAGTGGCTTCTGTTCTATTCTACCATAAAGGCCTGATTGATAATGCATTTATGGTTGTCCTTATGGCAGGTTCTCCCTTCTCTGAGGAGGACTTCTAATATTCTGTTAGAGTAGCCATTGGATTCTTGGTCACCTCTCTGACCAAGGCTCTTCAAGCCCGATCACTGAGTTTTATTAGTTTGGCTGGACAGCCAGATTCCTGGTGGTTACACTTCACAATGATGGAGCCCACTGTGCTCCTGGGAACATTCAAAGCTTTAGAAATGGTTTAATACCCTTACCCAGCTCTATGCCTTGACACAATTTGATCACAGAGCTCCTTGAACTTCATGGCTTGGATTTTGGTCTGAAATGCACTGACTTGTGAGACTTTATACACACACACACACACACACACACACACTGGTATGTGCCTTCCTTAATCATGTCCAATTAACTGAAATTGCCGCAGGTTGAATCTAAGGAAAATCAAGTTCTTAGAATCTCGAGATGAAAATCTCAGGATAGCAACATCAAAGCAAATAGGGTGCATCTGGGCTCAATTTGGAGTGCCTTTAGCCAAGGGTCTGAATACTTATCTAAATGAGATAATTCAGTTCTTATTCAGATTTTTAATAAAATTGCAAACATTTCACAAAACATGTCTTTTGGAAAACATTCTGTTGGATTACTGTGTGTAGATTAATGATAAAAAGAACTAGATTTAGACATTATTATACTTTGTCCTTACCATCATTGTCTTTTGTCTTCTTTTCTTTGGACTTCTTGCTTTTCCGCTTGAACGTTAGTTTGCTCAGCGTGCTCTTGACACTGGCGATGGCTTTGCTCTCTACTGCAGCAGCAGTAGGGGATGAGTAAACCTCCACGGTCAGAGACAGCAGCACTCTGCCCCGGTAGAAGATGCCCTCACTCAGGCCCTCATTCAGGTCACGGTGGATGTCGCGTAGTGTGGAGTTTTGAGGTGACCCATATAGGTTGACCCATGACGGACCAAAAGTTGGATTAAACCCTACAACATAGTCACAGAGAAGCCAGGTCAGGAAAGGGGTGGAAGGTAAGAAACAAAGCTACACATTATGCTATAAGAGTTTAAAAACAAGGTAGCATACTTCCTAAAATATGCTACCCTGTTTCCACACTAACTCTAGTTTCCACAATCTACTAATTGAAATTCTAGTGTAAATAATTTTATTCCATGAAAATGAGAATTTGCAGGAAGATACCATGAAATTGAAATTTTATATAATTAATTTATATACTATGTAAAGCTGCTTTGTGACAATGTTCATTGTGGATAAAGAATTTTAAAAGGTTACAGCAGATTGAAAAGCTAAAAAGAGTATTACACAAAATATTTAGGGGGGGACTAAAGAAAGAAAGACAGCAGGATATTGATGGACACAGAACTGCAGCAACACAAAAGAAAAAAAACTCGCATTGTAGTGCAATGTGTTGAGGAGATCATTACCATTTCTCTTGGGGTTTGAGATTTGCTGGAGGTCGAGGAAGTGTGTGGCCACAGCTACATCGCCAATGTTGGCATCATCAAGGATCTGAACTTTGATTCGTCGAGCAAGGGGAGGAAACTGCTCGATAAAGGAGATCTGCTCGTTCCACACTGGTGAATTGGTGTTGCTGTCCACTGAGGTCTCTCCCTAAGAACAACACCATACACTTAATCCAACCTCCACTATTAATCAGAGGACTGGATTGTATTTATTGATAGAGACTTCAAAGCACTTCTGTAAGTCATCTGGATAAGGGCGTCTGTCAAATGCCATAAACGTAAAATGTAAATGTAAACTGGGGGTACATAAAGTACTAGCAGCTGATACTGTTTATTAAGTAGTGTTTATTATATAGTGAATATGCGTGTACTGTTCAAAGCGTTTCATGGTATTAGAACAGCTGTGCTAGAAGTGAAAGTATTGACTTAGTGTTCGAGGTCCATTACTAATTGTTGTATATGCTGTTAGCAAACATGTGCACCACAGCCCATTTAACAAACAGACCTGCTATTAGGGTGTGTGTAAGCTTGCATTAAAGAATAGTAAACAGCTAGTACGTACAGATGTGAATTATAAATTCAAAATAACAACTGGCTCCAGTTAAGCTTCATGGTTAAAAGAACTATGGAAAAATGCCTCTTACAGAAAGCATTTAAATGATGAGAATTAGACTTATAGCACATCCTAATGATCCACCTCCTAATAATATACAAAGACCAAATGAAATCAAATAAATGTCACATTAAACAAGATGACTTCAACTTCCATTTAAGTGTTCTTCAAACACATAACAGTCAGTGTCCTTTCACTCAGTTTTCATGCTCCTGTAATTTCCCACTAACATATTCAACTCCAGGTTCATCTGACTATATTTATAAGTGATAAAGAGTAAAAAAGGAGTATCATAAGGGAAGCACCTGCTGGCCAGCGAATGTGACCTGCACATAAGGATCAATGAAGACTTTTTTATCACCCATCATTTTGGAGAAGCTGCCCATAAAACCAGCATTCATGCTGGGTAGGTCCTCAGCTCTGTAGATCCTCAGCAGGAACTTGGCCCATGGTCGTTCCACTGGTATCCCCTTAGGAAGCAGTAGGTTCCTGTTTAAAAGAAAACCCTGTTTTATAGCCCTCTGCATGAAGCAAACAAAAATGCAGAATAATATAAAAGCAATTTTAGGGATGGCAGGAGAAGAGCTATAATTAGGCTGTAAAAGTGATCTATGATTGAGGGGGAAAAAACAAGCAGCACATGTCTGAGTACTTGCTCACTTCTCAATGTCATCATTCTGACTGGTGGCGGGAGGCAGGCTGGCGATTCCCATAGGGTCCCCCTTCATCATTACGCTCAGCGTGCACTTCACGTAGCCCTTTATCCCTGAGCGTGTGTCTTTAGGGTCTGTGAGTGGAGCCCATTTCTGGTAGAAACGGTGGTCTGGGGAGGGGGAGGGTAAGAGAGAGAGAGAGAGAGAGAGAGAGAAGAACTAGGATCTAGCTTGATAACTAATAATTATAGTTAACATGCTATTCTCTATAGAGTCCTGTAATTAGCAGACACTCTGATGAGTTAATTACCATCATTAAAGTGGACACCATACTGTTATCTCTGTACCAATGTCATACATTTTAGTGGAAATGGGAAATGACTGACTGAGATAAGTGTCTGTCCATGATTATTTTTAGATTCAATACACACTATCAACATTTTCTGATATTAAATTGGTATTTGTTAATAATTCATGTAGAATGAGTCAGCATACCTGACTGCTGGTAGACTGTACTGATGTCTATCTTGAAGGAGCCAATGTGGGTCATCAAAAATGCAAGCATCTTTTTGTGAACAACCTGAAATGTCAAATAAATGGTTTACATGAGCATCAAATATTTCAAGAGAACTTGATTCCAATGTATCGCTTAACACTGTAGCCCTCTTACAGAAATCTGAATAACTTTATCGAAAAGCACATCTTGGGTCTCCTGAAACTCAAACATGAAGTTCTGAAAGACAAAAAGCAATATGAACATAAGCAATAGTCTGAGCAAAAACTTTCCTAGAGATAGATCTCCACATTTTAATCTTTAGAAGTCATGTACCTCATTAAAGAACGGACAGTTGGTAGATTTCTGCGTTGCTGTACGTTTCTTCTCATCTCCTACAGTGATGTACACAGCAGGGTTGATGTTTACACCTACCAACTTCTGAGCCTCTATCACATTGATATTCACCTAAAGCAGGATATCAAATTAACATGAAGATCACAACATATCCACCACCTCCATACAACACAGCTTACAGACAATACGATGTACAAATCATCAATAACATCAGTAACTATATCAACCAGACTTTTGGACTATATCACCATGCACATGCAGGTGGGAAAAATACATCATGTTCCATCTCCCCTCCCCAATTCCAGATAGCATTGTAAATCCTCAGAAATACATCACATTACAGAATAATAAAGCTTTTTATTTAAAATTTGTTTTCAGTGGAGCACTTTCAGTTTTGTTCAGTGTGTTTTACTTTACATTTCTATAATGATAAAATTTACATTGTGTGTCAGACTTTCAGCATGTACTAATGAGACCTTCAGGGACTCACCTGGAATGACTTAACTTTTGGGGCAACAGCAAGCTCATGCTTCGATAAAGGTGCACATCGGCTAAAGAAAAGAAATATGTGTGAACATTGAAACAAATATTCATAAAAGTAGTCAAACAAGGAGAAATGTGAGATTTTTCTTTCAGAACCAGGCTCTGCATAGTGAGAATTCATCCCTTTTAAAAGTTACATTATAAACATGGAGGCAAAGATGTGGTTGTAACTGAGGGATAACTGCTAAAGAGGATTCCTAACTCATTAAAAATAAAAAGTTAATTAACTTAGATGACAGCAGGTGAATAATCAACTAGTTGGCCAGTCATTGTCTGGATTTTTCTTGCATGATGATATAATTCGCTAAATAATATGATTTATAGGTTAATTAGTTCCATTCATATATTCACCTGCAAGTTATCCTTCTTGGGGTGATAATTTGCTAATTGCTAATCCTCATCTTAAAAGTTCTTTTGCCTTCAGATTTTTCAGCATTTACACTTTAAATGGGGTAGGTTATTAAAAAATATAAGCTAAAAGCACAGCATTTTGTTGAAGTAATAGCCTACATGACAATGGATCTGGTGATATAGAGTTTGAATGACAAAACTTTTAAGATTATACCTTATCTATTCCACTTTTGTTCTAGATCTAGATCCACATAGCACCATGAAATGAACATTATTTTATTGTCAAGTAGTACAATCTGTATTAATATATTATTTTAGCACACATTTCAACTAAAACTGTCTATACATCAATATAGCTTCTATTAGCATTTTATTTATTTTAACAGAGAAGTAAGTGTACACCAATTTTATAGGCTGCTTTATTATTATTTTTAAAATGGTTGGTAATTTTAACTTATTAAAGCTGAGTAAATTTATTATTGCTCCATAAAATAACCTGGGCCTGTTCTCATGTATCTAATGATAACCAATAGTGAAATAAATCACAGGAACAAATGTCAAATAAATACATTATAATAAACTGTTGTGAAATACCTGAAGATAGGGGTGAATGTCATATTGGCACAATCCATATCTGAAAAATCATAATCATCATCATAGTCATCATCATCATCATCATCTCCATCTTCGTTGTCGGTCTTTATCAAACTGCGGCCAAGCGTCTTGGCTTCTCGATCCAGCTGCTGTGGCTGCAAGTTTCTGAAAATCACACGATCATGAAAATTTAAGGAGCATGCAAATCCGTAATTTGATGTGACGAAAATGTTGACTGGCTATACATACCCAGGTTCAAGAAACGCTGTGTTTCTAATCACAAGACCTGCTCTATAAAGATAAAAGAATGTATGAACAGACACAAAATACAAAATACATCATACATACCAAGAACAACGTAATTAAACTGCTTTAAAAACATGAGTAAATAGACAGATATATTGGATAAATGCGGATGGATGGATGGATGGATGGATGGATAAATGTCACTCACTCATCACTTTCATCCTCCTTAAGGAAGTCTTCACTGGTCCAGTCCCCAGCTGCACCTTGTACAGGGTGATACTTCACGTCCAACTCCACATATATCTGAAAGCAAAAATGCATTGAAACTCAATATTGAGATGTATTTAGAGACACAAAAGCACTTGATACTAATGTCTCTGATACTAATGCAGGTCCACTTAGAAATTTTTTAGTCATCAGATGCAGTAAATTTTGGGACTGATCAGTAATGAGAGCTAAGTGGAAGGGTATTAGCTTTGCTTAGCCCATAAGTAACTCACATCAGTCAAGCTGTGGTTGTTGTCTGTGAGAGGCTCCCTCAGGACCAGCCTCCCTGCTGTCACCACATGCTGCAGGCTGATCACCAGCTTCCCCAGCAGCCTGCAAATGCATGCACACACACACACACACAAACACACACGGATACACACATTAAACCAATAAATATTATAAAATCACGCAGACACATGAAAGATACTGTAACTATCAAATGGTTGCTACAGCCATATTTATTACTGTACTAAGAAAAGGTTTGAGAGACGGCATTATATATTTCACTCAAATTGATCTATATCTTATATAGACTGACCTGTTACTGAACATCTTGCTGCAGTTGTACACACTGATGGAGAGCACTTCATTCTTCACTATTTTCCCATAGTGTGGCCATCTGAAGTTCTAGACAGTCACAGATGTCAGTAAAATGAGGTGTAGAAGTAGATGTTGCAACCAGTTAAGCTTGCTCGTTAAATCATTCAGTTCTTTATCCCAGCAAATCTATGAGGTCCATGAATCATAGGCAAGGGCTTTATAATGACTACAGTGGAAATCACACCCAACCTTATCTATGATGTTACATGTTAATATATTGTATATGTTATTTTTAATTAGAGTTATAAGCCTATCGGACTGGTCAATTAAATCGAAGGGCAATTAAATAATGAGAATTAAATCTAACTGCAATATTAACAAAACTAGAAAATAATTAGCTGCCGAATTCTTTAATCATATTAGTCAGAATGTGTTGATTAATTTCCTATAAAAGCACGGCTCTGACAGTAGTGCCGGCTGTACCTCAAATCACAGGTTTATATTAATGTGCTCATTAAAATACATTATCGTTTCTATAGTAACAGCTCATTCACAGAAACTTGTATGTGGCAGATGGTCCATGTAATTAAGGCTAATAATAAATAGATTTTTTTTAACTTCTTGTTATGAGGTGTGAGACTGTTATGAGATATTTAACAGTCAGTTGTGTAGGTATTTTTATCTTATTAAATTAAAGAGAGGGTAAAGAGAGGCTGTTGAGAGAAGAGGGTGTTTTTTAAATCAGCAGTTCTTAACCTCTGGGTCGTGAGAAAACTTATTTTAAACGACTGTACACAATAGATTCACAGAGAACCCAGATTGGCGGATTTTTGGATATCGCGTACGACGAATCCTGAGAACTGAGTGATATGGTCGAAGATAGTTTGCGTCTTTTCCTCAGCCCTACTGAGCCACAACAGTAGTGCCTCGCATCCTCCATCAAGGCCCAATCACCCCACTGAGTGAGTATTACCAGTGTGAGAATTAAACACTGACTTTCTTGGCAGTAAAAAATTATTATTTATGTGAAAAGGTCACTGCATTAAGTTTCAATTTATTACCAACCTAAACTATACACAAATAAAACAGACATTCGTGAGTCGTGACAGAAGGGTTGTGTCTTAAGAACCAAAACGAACGTATATGTTCTAATTTACATTTTTGTGGTCGTAAATTATTTGTTCAAATTCAGTCGTATGCTATTTTAATTAACAGTATTTTATCAGCTTGCTTCATTCACACTGTGTTGCAAAACACTGTCATTCTAAAGTGGGTCTCACTCGCAAAAAGGTTCAAAACCGCTGTTTTAAATAATACTGCGATAACATATGGAATGCCCGCAAGACAAACTAGTTCCTGCTATCACATGATAACAGGAACTAGTTTGTCTTATGGGCATTCCACAACATTAAATGTACTCATAAGTTTAAGTTAACATTGTTCATTGATAAATTATATATTGCAATCATTGTGAAAATGCTACGGTATAAGAAGTGTTAAACACTTGGTGATTTGCTCTAAAGGAAAATAATGCACTTCAGGGTGGTAACCGTGACTGTTTTGTGTCGGGCCGCATCACACCACCCCATCATGGATTATTTTCCAATAACCGCACACCCAATCTTGTTTGATTCCTAACTTGTTTACTATGGGTGGAAGGTTCAGGAATAAAACGTTCCAATGGTTCCAATCAATAAATACATAATTATGATGGTACAAAATACGTCATTTTGTGACTCCACCAACAAGAGGTACTGAAACCAGTGAAACATTATCTTTTCTCATTAAGGCACATTTTTGTGTAGGAAACAATCAAACTGCTTTCAACATCTGACTAGGTTTGAAACAGAGAATTTCATCTCCAGTCCAGCACTCGTTAACATTTCAACATTTGTTAACATAGGTTAAAGTTTAACTCCAGGAAGAGACAGCAGTGTAAATACTGCACATTCATTCCTGAGTGTATGCAGGGCGCTGGCCATTTATTGATATGGGCACACACTAACTAGAGGGTGCCTTGAGTGACTAAGCACAGAGGGAGCGGTTTGTGTGAGGAACAGATCCACACCTCTTCCCTGCCAAAAGCCAAATACTGAAACTCTTAAAAACACAGCAATTGTTTCTCAAATACTTCTGATGGTTTACTTATCCAGCATTGTTTGGTTATATCAAACAACCCATAACAGAGGTCTACAATATGTTGTTTTATTTCTGTATTATCGATAAAGAAGTCAGAAGAATTAATAAGTTTTAGTTTCAAACAGTTCCTGTTCACATTAAATTCTTTATATAAAACACAGGCTTGAAACCATACAACAACAATGTATATTTCCTTACCTCATTAAAAATTGCTATATTTTCACACTGGAGAATCTTGGTTTTGTGAGTAAAATCTGGGTAATGAACAACATGATTTATTTTAATGATCGCATGGAATATCACAATGGAAAGATTAAAAATAAAGATGTACAAATAAATATTTTTTAATATACAAGATTCAGAAAAAAATAATGGCTAAAGATCACACCTAAAAGCCAGTGTTACAGTCAACCTCATGATTACCATTTATATCAGTAGACACCAAACTGTTAAAAAATTTAATCAGACATGCACGTTAAGTGACATTTTAGCTTCTTACCCCTAAAAGACAATTCCACTTTCCGGTCATATTTTCCAGGTAGGTTTGAAACCTTCTTCAGCTGAACAGCAATAGACATGTTTCAATGATGAAGATTGTCTTTATTGGTCCTGAAACATCTCCTTTATCTTCCTGAGCTACTAGTTAACATGTTGCTTCCATTAATCTATTCTGTTCATTTGAAGAAACATGAGAACGATCAGAATAAAGTTTGATTTTACTCTGATTGGTTTGATTGGACTGATGCCTGTGAATAACCGAGCTGCTCAGTGTGGTAACTGAACACTGAGAAAGTGAAAGACTGTCTCGTGAATGAATGTGTCTCCCCTCAAGTGCGTAGTTTGTTTCCATTGTTTGCACATGGTAATGCGACAGGTAGGAAGAGCTAAAAACGACCTAAGAATCAACTCATGAATCAACTGGAACTTTTTTCCTGTTGTACCGAGTACTTCTCAGTATTAAGTAAGTGAAAAATGTCACTTTAATTTGTTACAGAGAACATGTTGTACAAAGTAGAAAAGAAAAATTTGGAGTAAAAAAAGGGGACAGAGGCATAATATTCAGTTCTTTTTTTTTTTTTTATTTGTAAAAAAAAAAAAAAAAAAAAAATTTTAAAAAATGGCAAAGGCATATAGCTGAGAACTGTGTAATCAAAAGAGATGCAGGTGATGACTGCTGAGTGGCATTTTTCACACACATTACACAGAACAGAGGAACATATGTTGATCTCTAGGCATACTATTTAAGGCATGTATCCAACAAGCATTGGTATATGGCATCTTGTACAAGTGTAAATATATTGTGTGTAGAATATTTGACACTTTGATTAAGGCATGTCAAGGTGCGAACATTTGCATATATGGGGGTAAAAAAGCCCTAATATACTGATTGATCTACATGATTGCATGATATGCATAGTGCTGGTGTTTCAGTTCTGGTGACCATTTTAAGAAAGTGCATAACATGAGCTACACAAATAGTTGGTATTTATACACATTTTGCTTTAGGGAGGCTCGACGGGATAATTCTATTAAACACAGGGAACCTTTCAGAATCTACAGTGATCGAGAAGTGCTACAAACATTATTTAAAAGAGATAAGCCACAAGACCTAAAGAAGATTCCTTATGATCATGATCTGCTAAATATCAAATGAACACAAAAAAAATAATACCTGCAATTCTCCATTTCAGATTAAAGTTTATATAATGTAAAACCAAGTGCATTACTATAATTGAAGTAATTGAATTACAAAGTGCAATTAATTTTAGGCTAGCATCCAATATTTCATTAACGCAAAGTATGTCAGTCGTTGTCAAATAAAAGTGATTTGTTATGCCGCAAATGTGAGAAATTCAACTTCATACTTTTGTAGAATACACTACAGTACACGTAAAATTATTCACAACACTGCATTCGGTGGAGAGTTAGCAGGGTTACTGAACACGGATCAATAAGAAGACTTACTAAAACATTCCTGCTCCTTTTAAAATACATTTGTTGAGCAGTGCAGTGTGTTGGGAACGTAGTAATTGCTTTTTACAATTAAATTTCTAGAAAAGACAAAAGTTCCAACTGTGTGACCCATTGTAAAGTATCCATTTAAAAGTTGGTTAAGAAGCTGGAATGCTGAAAGACTAATTACAATTATTAAGAGCCACAAAGATGCATAAGAATGGAAGAACACACAGGCCGACACATTTTAATTGTAATTTAATGTACATAATTCTGTTTTGTATGAATTGAATAGTGCTTGAGGGACATAACCCATTTATAAATCTATAATCCAGAACTCAAAAACCATCACTGTTGCACGCCATAACATTTGAAGAAGGTTAAATTGGAAAGTGTAAATACAGTGAAAGAACAGAAAAGTTTAATAGAAAAAATATGAAGGCTACTGTGCCACGCATTATTTTCATTGCGTTATACAAAAAGGTCTTCATGATGATTTTTCTCCTGAACGTGCAAACACCTGCCTCTATTTTTTAGGAACAGGAGGGTTGACAGGGCTCAGATTCCTCATCTTGAAGTAAGCCACCAGCTGCCCAGGCACTTCAGCAAGAACACTTTTGGCCAGAGCTTCTTTGGGAGCCTGAAGAGAAGTAAGAAAGAAATAAGTAGTAGTGAAATTAAATAAAATATCATGCTTATGCTTTAAATCTGGTCAATTTAAAACATTTATACATCTGTCTAGATTACATAAATTCATATTAACAAGCAATTAGTGGCTAAATTAAAAGACGGAACCACTTGTTATGAGAAACATACCTTGACAAAGTCTCTGAAAGGCACAAACTGTACTATATCTCTTGCCACTGGTTCCCCAGTGGGAGATTTAAGGACACCTTTATCTCCATCAAGTACCTCCATGGCCTTAAAGTCTGCCTCACCAACACCCACAATAATGATGGACATGGGGAGCTTGGAGCTGTTCACTATGGCCTGCTTGGTCTGGTCCAGATCAGTAATCTCTCCATCAGTTATGATCAACAGCACAAAATATTGCTGAGGATGACAGCAAAAGATTTTTAGTGTGAAGACAGGCCAAGAGTAATCTTTTAAATAAATCCAAATTTGGTCATATGATGCAGGATGAGTTACAGAAAAAAGCTGAATAAAAACCTTTAAAACCAGTGGTTGTGTTAACGACCTGTACACTGCTGTCTGATCTGCTAAAACAAGCTAAGCTAGTATAGACCAGGATTTTCCCAAGTAAGGTTCATGACTAGAGATGCACCAATATATCGGCAAATAAAGTTAATTTTTTACACAATCGGCCAATAGTTTAAAAACATCCGACAACCAGGGCCGATTATATCCCGTCAATGAAAAGAGGGCAGGGAAAACATCGAATTTGTGATGTGTGTAAAGATGTCGCTTGTGTGGAATTACTTTGAATTGGGTGACAATGACAAAACTGCAGTTTGTAAGCTCTGCACTGCTAAAATTTTACACCGCATGCTGCAACAGAGCAGAAGTAATGTAGTAATATTTTTAAAGCGTCTGAATTAAAGCGCCAGCACACGGTTGAAAAATTTAAATGAAGAGACTAGTAAATATTTTTAAATATAAGGTCAGAGTTTTAAATTTAAGACATAGCCCATTACATCACAACGTCAGAAGTGTTTAACATTACTGTGCATGAAATCGCTTTTTACAGAACATTTTACAGTTCAACTTGGCATGCATCAAGTAGAAATCAGGCCCCTTTGCTTCGCATTGAGCCACATCCCACCACCCCAGTGTGGATTCATTTCTTAACACACCCCTGTCCTGTTTTATTCCTTATGTATAATTCGAAAGTATGTCTATTTGGAGTCATTTGCGCAGAGAAAATGAAGAACCAAAATATGTGGTGCTAAGAAACTTCTAGTACTGGGAAACACTGGCACACACTAACAATTTGGTAAAGAAGTACTGCATTAGACTGTTTTTATAATGGTGTTTCTGTATCCATCAAAATGCACAACCAGCCACTGATTTCAAGAGGACCCAAGTCAGCAGTTTTCTGATAGAATATACTTTGAAAGAACCAATCAGCCAGTTTGGTAGACTGTCGGTCAGTGATGTCAATGATGAGCAAGATGGAGGAAAAAAAAGAATTGCTTTTGATAACTCGCATCCAGAGCTGAATGATACAACTCTCTAAAATGCTTACGACTATCCTCAGTTCAGCACACTGCTAACGTGTGCACAGGAATTCATACCTTTTACCTCTGGATTCAGATTACAAGAGTGATAACAGCCAACAGATAAAATGCTAAAAGTGGTCTTAAGAATAAAAGGTTAGCACAAATAAGATTTATATTTAAAACCTAAACTGATACATAATTGACATGCATTAATACATAATGTATACAATTAAAGACCTGTAGTTATTCAGAACCCAAATTCTCAAATGTGAATAAAATACATTATATTAGAGAAAAATGTTGAACGGCAGTAGCTGTAAGAGAGAAATCAGAATGTAGGCAAGAAAAGCCAAATCAAATCATGAAGCCCAATGTAAATGTTTATACCTCTAAAACTTAGATTACGTTACATTATAAATATCATCAGGCTAGCACAGACAGCAATGCAAGTACACATACACTTTCCTCCAGTGTAGGGTTAAAAATATTTTATTTTTAAAAGTTGGAAAATAATATACATAGTTAAAGAACAGCCTTTTTAAAGTTTTGATTTTCCATACATATTTTACCAATTTAAAACATGTTCTGTTTTCAATCCTCATGTAAACTGTATTCAATTTGAAGAAAAACAACTGCCATTAATTTTCACTAGACAGTTTCTCAATCACATGGGAAAAATGATCTCTGTCCACAGACACAGCAACAACAAACCAGTATCACTCAGTGTTTATTGACCCACACTAAAATGTCCTTTTGAAAACAGCTTTAGAGCTTCAAACTTACCGCTGCAGTTGGCTGCTGAGCTGCTGTCGCAGCTATACGAGCCACATGGTTGATGATGGGGGAAAAGTTAGTTGGGCCGTACAGACGCACCTGTGGCAGAATAGCGCGATACGCCTGTACGATGCCCTCCACTCCTGCAGACACACAATGGAACAAACCAACAAAATTATCATATCACTTTTTACATATTTGTATAAGTTTTTAAATCAGACAAGACTAATGACTTGTACCTTTGCAGTAAGGGTTACTGGGATTGAAATTTAGAGCAAACTCATGTGACACCTGTAGGACAAGATCATATCCATCAGTGTGTTTAAGAAAAGTATATTTAGTGAGATGAGAACAAAGGAGCACATCTAACCTCAAAATTTGGAGGCACCTGAGCACCAAACCCAAAAGCAGGAAACAATTTATCCCTATGGAAAGAGAGAGAACAGCACGTTAAAAGAAGCTATACTGCCCTCAAATGGTGTCAAAGCAGAAAGGTAAAAAACATAGAAGCTAAAGTAAAGTAATGCTAAAGCTAAAGTAAAGTAATGCGCTTACACGTCATAATCCTGGATCACAAGGCCGACAGACCAGATTGCACTGAGGTACTGGTTTACCCCATCAGGACTGAGGTAGTGCAGAGAGTCCGGAGAGCGAGGGTCTCCATTAGAGCCGGTGAAGTCGATACCCACCTATAACCATCACAAGTCTGAGATTATGATCACCATGGGTTAATTTTAGCGGGGTTGGGGGCTTAATATTAAATCTGCTCCAAAAGTACTGGAACAACAAGTCCAATTTTTAAGTGAGCAAAAGTATAGGAGCAGATAGTCTTCAAGTAACAAAGTAAATAACACTTTAGTTGCATATCCCTTGCTTTTAATAACAGACATCACTGCTGCAGTCATTTGTGATGCTTTTCAGTTGTTTGCTTTGGGCGGGTTTCTCCATTTATTCTCCTCTTCAAGAGGTGAAATGCATGCTCAATTGGGTTAAAGTCCAGTGATTAATGTGGCCAGTCTAAAACCTTTCACTTTTTACCCCAATGAAGTCCATTGTCATGACATGCCATGACAGTACCTCCACCCTGCTTGACCGATGAGCTTGTATGTTCGGACCTTGAGCAAATCCTATCTTTCTTCACACTTTGGCCTTGCCCTTACTTTGGTGCCTTAACTCTTCTTCGAATGGCTGATGGTGATATCTTCACCCCTGCCCTGTGGAGGTTGTTGGTGATTTGGGGGTTTTCCTTACGGCTCTCACAATGTTTCTATCATCAACTACTGTTTTCCTTGGCCGACGTGTTCAGTGTCTGGTTGTTGAAACCACTGATGAACTTTCTTTTTCAGGACATTCCAAATTCATGTATTGGTTATGCCCAATCCTTGTGCAATCGATTTTCTAAACTCCATGTTGGTTTATCCTTTTTAAAACAACAAATGCAGTCTTCACAGGCGAAACCCAAGAGTAGACATTCAGAGCTATTAATTGTTTAAACAATTCATCTATCAGAGCACACCTGGGCAACAAGAAAGAGCAGTCAGTCACATGGACTTTTTGATCACTAGAAAAAATATGTGGGTTCAAACAAACTATGGTCCAAGTTGTTTAACACATCTGGATGTAAATATCAGGAAATGAAAGCTGAAATTCTGATCCATCATCTCGCTCATCTTTTGATCTCAAACCCAAATGTCTTCAGTGTACAGCAAAAACAAAAGAACTTCAATACTTTCGGAGCAGACTGTATATTCTCAAGTCTATAACTGTATGCGCTGTATGAATATATTATGCTGTGTCAGTGAATTTGAGTACCTAACTATTTGGTGTAATGCTCTGTTAAAGCTTTATTGTAGGACTTTATAATTACCATAATATATTTCACTATGACAGTCAAGCTTTTGGAGTTTAAATGCAGTGTATAGGGTTTAAAAACTGTATAGGGGCAATAAACTATCGTACCGTGAAATTAATTTGGCAACCTCCCATCACATAGTCGAGGAATGTGTACTGTGCCTCTATCTGCAGACAAATATAAAAAGTTGGGCATTATGACATACAACACATAAATAAACAAACAATCCTAATGTAATAATAATAATAATAATAATAGTAATAATAATAATAATTAAAACCTAATGTATTTTTTTTTTAAATCAGTCATAAGTAAGGTTTGATGAACTGACTTCTTATTTCTAAGAATGTAATGGTTTTGGAAAACACCCTGCTCAGCTTTGTTTTTGTCTGTGTGCGATTTAATTTGAGCAAAACAAACAAAATCCAGACATAAACGCACCTTGCAGTATTTGAAACGGACAATGCCGGAATTCTTATAGCTCTTTTTCTTCTTCTGCTTCTCTGGATGAATGCACTCAAACTCCACCTGATAACATTACCAGAATATTCAGAACAGACAACATGATGAAAAGTTATTAGACTGGTGAGATTAAAATAAGCTGTTATTGAAGACAGTCTCACCGCAGAACCACTGTCTACTTTCAGAAGCTCAGCCACTTTAGTTTGAAAAACGCCAATGAGATCATGTGAGCCATCGCTATCATAATCAAAGCAGTGGACCTAAGGGGAGCAAGTCAGAGACACGACATTTAGATGGGGAGTTGTGAAGCTGCTCACCCCCTGGTCCTTAGCCTCCAGCAGTCTGGCTGCAGTGCAAGTGAACTCTCCTATTAGGTCAGAGCTGGTATCTTCATCCTTATCATTACAAGCCACCTAGCATTGAGACATACATGGACTGACTTATTAATGCATTTAACACAAGAACACCTGACTGAGAAAACTGGAGGCAAATGTGGTACTGCTTATGACTCAACAGGTTCCAGCATCAGAAACACATGCAAAACTTTAAACATGCATACACTAAAAGATATCTATAGTGAATTTAAGGCAAACAGGAGCCTATTTTCAATAGCAAAAAAATTATAATACATTCCAAACCCATGTGCACTCGCGCCAACATTTCCAAAACAAAGAAAACAAAGATTTGCTTCCATATTAACCAGTGTTTAAATTCACACAAGCTTTTTAAAACATTCAGTACAATTACACAATAATGGATGCTTCTAATGAATCTAATTGCTTTGGCTTACATTACCTACAATGTCTCAGTGTGGAAAACTGAGAATCCTTTCTTGTTAATTAACCATGTTACTTTAAAAGTTGTCCACATGCAAGAGTTTTGTAATAATAATAGCTACATTTAATTACAGCTGTAAATAGGGCCAAGTTATTTTTTAGAAGGTTTCTGGATTGTCTCTTTCCACTTTCTTAACCCCCATCTTCTCTTTGAGAGTGCACCTATTCATAGGCCTTTCCCCACCCCTCACTGTATTGAAGCATTTTAATTACTTTTTAAAGAACTGCTGTTATCTATTATGATGAAAAGAAACACAACTGCAATGTAACAAAAGACAATAGTAATGACTGCACTAATGCTACTACATTTGCAGCACCTAGAGATAGTCCAGTAGTCATGTGATATGCTTTTTTCCCCCCCCCTCTCTTTCTTTTTTTTTTTTTAAACTGCAACACATTCCCAATTTCAATTAAGCATAGTGTCCATTATGCTGAATGTACTGGTTAGATATCATGAAGAGGAAAAAAATAAAAATAAAAAAATGCGGTACTGTGAATGATAGGACTTTGAATAAAGGGTTTGTGTGTGTACTGCTAATAAAAAAAAATATACTCTATATAATATTAATAAACATTGCTCTATACATTCTGGATCACACCATGTTTTATGAGTAACAATTCAGGGTGTGTATTGGAACAAGACCTGCCGTTGGTTATACCTTAATTGGCTTGTTCAGGTCTCCATTACAGAATGTATGTAAAGAAACTGTGAATTTCTTCCAGGATGGGTTCAAATTATTCTTAATGACCTGAAAGAAGTGAGAGAAAGAGACATTATATTATAAGCCAATAAGTCAGTAACTCGAACAGAATTTGGATAGCAGGAATTGAATCCGCACCTCGGTCCTGTGGACTAGCTGCCATGTGCCGTCATCAGCCTGCTTAAAGAACTCCAGGAAAGGATCAGATTTGCCAAACATATCCTACAAAATTATAGGAAAAATTGGAGATAATGACTTCATAAGAAGGCAGTACTGAGTAAAGAAATGTGAATAATCCTTTTACCTTCTTGTCCAGGTTTTTGGCTTCAATTTCCAGCACAATGGCTCGGTTGTCCTTCACTTCTTCTGCGACAATCTGTGAAACAAATCACTTTATTACACAGCAGTTTAGCTAATAGCATGAAATGAAATTGTCCTGGTAGGACAGCTGTAAAACCACCCCAACCCCACAATTGCTAAATGTTAATGACAAATCTATAGTAAAGTAACTATAATAAAGCCTGAGAAATGTTTTCTAGGTCTTTGGAAGACATCGAAAAAATAACTATTGCACAAACTTACAAGCAGAGAAAGTGACACGCACCATAATTAACAACATATGCACACATTTCAAACAGATGTCTGTTGAGAAGATGAGCTAGCTAAGAAGCAAATATAAGGCTTGCTATGCCACTTAGCAAACATGATCTAGCTCGATAATGACCAGGTGTCCTAGGGTAGCTTCATGGAGAGGCTAAATGTATTCATTTATTCAGGAATGTTTTGTGTCCCCAGATCCAGTTCTTGGCTGGACACATGTCGAGTAAGCTAAAACTGCTTACTGCTAGGCTACTAATAATCTGGAGTATGGAAGTACATATTAAAACACAACAGAACACTCTTTCAGAGCAAATATTGAATTATTTAGTTAGGTAGGCTGTTTGCATAGCAGTTAAGAAATTGCTCTTTAATTTAAATGTGTTTTAAAATAGTTTATCAATACAATGCATAAATACGCTGTACAAATCATCTTGTAGCATATTAAAAGTCGTGCAGCATATTTTAATGAAAGTGTGATCAAGTAACAGTACACCACATTTTCTTATCACCAGTATGAAGAAATCATACCGATGGCACACTGAAAACTCTTTTGTAAAAAGTTGTCCATAATAAGCACTGCACTCAAGGGCTGAAAGAGTAAAGAACGGTACTGAACAACTGTGGAACAGGAAAACTGATGATGTACTCATCAGCAATGCAGTATGTTTGCCTTTAGACTGACATCAACAGGCAAATGCTACGCTTGACTTGTAAAAGTAAGAAGCAGGCTACAAAAGAAGCCTGAAACAGAAAGATTTCACACTGAAACATGCAAATGCTGTGAGAATTACCAGTGTATGTTTATGGAGTGCAAGGCCTGCAAAAAAAGTCAGCATTACTGTTTCAATGATTTAAAGACATTTTTATAAATAAAATGTTGAATCAAATGCTGCTTATCAATTTTTTTTTTTAAAGCATCAAGATATACCGTAATTGTGCCTTTGCCTGCTGGTTTTCCTGGTTTGAGCTGAAGGGGGTTGATAATCTTCTTACTTGACACAATCTAAGGCAGAAATTAACACATGCAGATGCAAACATTCCACCAAACACTTTTACAGATACAATCAATCATTTCACAATGTTGCACCAAGAGTAAGTGTACTTCTATCCTTGGGTGCTGAAAAGTGAATACAACTCAAATCTTCACATCATGTGGCATGTGAAATTGCTGATACCTGGCCAAGGGTACACTCAAAACCTCCCAAGTAGTCATCATCTTTCAGGTCGACAGATTTGTTGTCAATGTCATAGATACCTAGCTTTAGTTTTTGCACCCTCTCAAAATAATAGTCAATACATAATCTTTTAGAAAACTCTGGGTCCTGGCAGTTCTTCACTTTCTCTGTGCGGTCCACCTACAATTCACAAATAGAAAAATGAAAGAAAAAGGAAAAAAAAGAAGAAGAGAGAAAAAAAAAAAGTCAGCATCACTTAGACACCACTCCCGCACTAAACCCCATTAAATCCCACAAATCATAACGGATTCCAGTCAAGTGTGGCATACCTCAGTCCACTTGTCATCCCCCACATTCTGTAGCAGAACACACAGTGGGTCTGATTTTGAGCCAATATCTTTGTCTAGAAGGTTTTTGCAGGATATGGAAAGTTCAATCTTGGTCACATACTGGGTCGCCATCTACACACACACACACACACACACACACACAAAAAAAAAAAGAGAGGGTGCTGGTAAACGTGCTGCATGTAGAAATACAAACAGCAATAACACAAACAGATTTTGGTAGAGCTCTAATAACAAAGTGCATTTCCTGAAGAAAACGCAGAGTGCCTGTGCAACTTAAGCAAATTCCTAGTTTGTTGCTTAGGACATTGGCAGGTTTTTGCGACTGCATCGCAGGTAGCTAGTAGATATTTGAACTTCAAAAAGTTCAAAAAGTCTCAAAATCTAGCCCTGAATATGCCTTTCAGGTTTTGTGCAAATCAATCGAATATTTCATGTACAATGGCTGTTTGAGTAAATTAAGCACTGCCTCTCAATGACTGCTTGCGAGTCATATTCTACACAAATCTCAACATGTTTTTATAATCCTTGCTGGACAAATGCTCGAGTAATGCGACACCATGGTTATGAAGATATGGTTAAAAAAAAAAATCCTAGGAACAGATTGCAAAAGTGGGTTTTGCATATTAAGCAAATTATCAGAAATTTGAGCTTACAAATATTACATTTTTGTGGCATATTACATTACATATTACTTTTTATGGCATAAGTCATTGAATCAAAAGTAAAATGAATAAAATAATCTTTACTGGACACCTTATTTTACATTAGATATGCTGTTTGCTGGTGAAAAAAGTGAACAGTGACCCAAATTGCCACTCAGTACGTTTACATGGACAACAATAATCCAATATTAAGACGATACTCTGATTAAGAAACTAGCATGTAAACAGCAATTTTTAATTACCTTAATCCGATTAAAGTCATACTCGAAGTAA
>JANDJT010000114.1:20203450-20216790 GCA_024331685.1 Stegophilus panzeri
GTGAACTGAAGAGGAGAGTCCACCAGCGTGGACCTCGAAATTTGAAGGATCTGGAGAGATTCTGTATGGAGGAACGGCCTCATATCCCTTGCCATGTATTCTCCAACCTCATCAGGCATTATAGGAGAAGACTCAGAGCTGTTATCTTGACAAAGGAGGTAGCACAAAGTATTGACAAAAAGGGTGCCAATAATTGTTGCACACACATAAAATATTATATATATGTATGTATAGATTGTTTTTGATAAACCTGTGTTGTATTTGCAATTGTTTGGTATCCATGCGAGCAGAATATTTTTGTGAATTTTTTCAACAAAAGATCAAAAGGTTAAACAATAAAGAGTTTTTCACAGCCTTCTTTGTTCATATTTAACAAGGGTGCCAATATTAGTGGAGGGCACTGTAGCTTTAGCAACAAGCTATCCAGCTGACATTAGTGATAACTAATGTTGATTACCTTTTGAAAACAGTGATTAGTATGGTCAATACTATAGATTTAACTAAATACTGTGTGTATATTTACTGATCTAAAGCAAATATTGCTATAAACTAGTAAGTAAAGAAGTAGAAAGGGTGCTTTACACTGTTCACAGTGTGAGTGGCCATTTTGATGTCACTCCATAAAGGGGAAAGGGCCTGGTATTTGAGAAGACTACCCCAAGTTGAAGAGCTGAAATTGCATGTGGAGAGGACATTTACAGTGGCTTTTACCGATTGTAAGCAGGGAATTACAAGTTCACCTCAATTGCAGCATTAACCCTCGCTTCATCACTGCCTAAAGTAAGCTTTAGTCCTTTAGTCTGTCCAGCTCTTAACTCCGCGTCTGTACGTTATGTTCATTAACCAGCATCACTTATTTGAGATCACTGAATTTGTCCCCCCATTAAAAGACTTTGTAACATAATATTAAATAATAATTAAATATTAATTATAATAATTTTTAAATGTCTTTCAGGAGTGGTGTTCTCCTTTAAGGGAAAATATTGCTAGTTTACATTATACAGTAATGATTTATTGTATCACCTTTAACAAAAAAGGAATCAGAAGGTATTTTGATATTTCAGTGATCTCACACACACACACACACACACACACACACACACACACACACACACACACACAGGTGCTGGAGCTCTGTTCCCACACGCTCAACAATTTTACCCTTCATCTAAACATGTTTTTGCTTGAGAATGGGTTTGTGCTCCAAAGTGGACCCATTAATCTGTTGGCTAAATACAAACAAACAAAAGGTTAAGAACCAAAGTTGTGTAAGCAACAACAAAAATACATAGCAGGAAAGTTACAACAAATCCACTTGCAATTCTCAGCGGTTTAATTTATTAACAAGTGAATTCTTATAATAAAATAAATAACAGCCACACATTAGCTCTAGATTAGCATTAAATATTCTCCCTAAATCATATTTAAGCATTCACAAGGCCTTCTTATCTAATGTCTGCACATCATTAGTTTAAAACGCTCCATGACATCCAATGCAACTCTTTACCTGTATTGACACGATCAATACACGGTGTTCCATTTACTATGTACTCATATACTAGAATATCCAACTGTGGCAAAGTATGAAACAGAAGACACAGCAATGCTCTGGCAAAATCCTAGAAGCCAGCAATAAAAAAATATTTTAGGTGTTAATTTATTAAACATAACTAAACCCATCCTCATGCCTGGGCATTTTAAAATGTAAATAACTCTACAATCTTTTATTTAGAGTTGGGGAAGCAGACCACATATGAGCATAATACAGACATTACAGATGAATGAGTAAAATGCTATTATAAATCCACACTCTGGGATTCCAGAATATACAGCTACCAATTAAAGAGCCTGTGGTGCAAGAATCAGCAGTTAGTTACATAAGATTTAAAAGCTTTAATGGGTGTTGTTTATAAGACTATAGCACAAAAACCACTAGAAAAACCAGAACTGACACAACTGACAGTCAGTGAGAATAACGAACAAAAATAAAATCTTCAGTGGTAATTTCAGACAGTCAGCTTTGTAAATAGCCTTCATTTACTCAGTTTCATATCATTAGTCCAAGTACGCATGAGCACAGAAGCTAGAGCAGAAGAGCTGTCCTGAACAGTAAAGCTTTATTGTATTACTTATCTCTATGCAATAAAGACAGTCAAAGGGTAATCTCCATTTAGCTTTTGGTTCAGCAATGCCACAAAATTCAGCTTCAACTTCAGCTTAATTAAGAAGCACAATGATGTTGCCAACAAAATCTAATTGGTCATAAATGATTTAATACATTAAAAGGTATTAAATAAATAAATAAATAAATAAATATAAAATCGCCTGTCAATGATTACGGAGTTGTCAGCAGCTCCAGACTGAACATCATGAAAATGCCAAAGAGACAATTCCAGGGTTATGGCCACAGGCCAAAGCAGGGATGGGGGGTGGGGGTGGAAGGCAGAATAAGGTTATAGATGTCAGTCATCTCAAAGAAATGCAAAACAGCCAACTGAGTAAATGACCAGATCATTTTTAGGCACAAAAATTCACAAAGTAGATATAGAAATAAAGAAATAAAGGCGGTGTATGTCCAGATATGCAGCTGTATAAAGACAAACAAACAGTGCTGAGTTTCAAAACTATATTTAGATGAGAAATACTAAAACTTACCTTCAATAACGCACTAAGATGACTTAAGTAGATCTTAATCATAGTGGTCAAAAGGCAAATAGTAATACACTGATGCATACAAATCTGAATCATCAGTAGCTGTTAATATTGCATAGTATAGAGCGTGTTTCTGGATGCAACTCTCAAGAAGCATTGACAAAGGAGGTGCCACTGGACCAGTACATATAGTCATATGCTTTATGAAAGAAGCCAAAAGAAGTCAATCTCCCAACACGAACACATACAGACCCACTCCAGATGAATATATGCTTTGGGTTTGGTTCAACATTGAACACTAACATCATATATTAACTCCTATGGATATACCCAGACAAAAAACATTTAAAAATCTATAGCATGCAATCCACAGCATCAATGTCCATAGCCAAGCATACCACAAAACTAGAACCATAACAGCAAACGATTTCTGTTTAAAATGTACAGCTAAGTTTGCACATAAACTTTAGCAAAACTTATTTTTCATATCTTTGTTAAAGGCAGGAATCTTTCCAAATTAATAAATAAATTCGTTTTAAAATGTGGTGCACACTATGACAACATTACCTCAGAAACCCAGCAGGACTTTCAAAGTCATTGCTTTCGTTGTGGAACAAAATCACAAATCTTGCAATATCCAAACCTAGATTAACACAAAAAGAAGCCTTCCATGAAAATGTGCATTTCATACAACTTTTTTGGGGTACACATGTGAAACATCAAAGTCAGCAGAGGAAAAACAATCTTTATTGTTTATTTGAAACAGGAAAAGGGGAACAGGAGAAAAAATACAATACCTTGCAAATTCAAAAATTCAGGAATGTCATTTTATTGACAAAATAGTTATGCTGGAAAAAATATGTACAACAGCAAATAAACTGTAACACCAAAATAACTGTGTAAAGCTGACATCTTAAAAAACAAACAAAGCAAAAAAAAAACAAAAACAAAAAAAAAACGCTATCATATCACAGCAAACAAAGGGGAAAAAATACACATACACATGGTGGAGAGCAGTTAAAAGGAAGAGTGTAAAGCTTTCATTTACAAAACATTGCACTGCCGCATGTATTAAGCAATGCTGCTTATCCATTTACAGTGAATAAAGTCATTGCATTCATCTTGTGTTTCTCACAGGTAGAAATTAATTCTATAGACCTTGCACTCAAAGTGGAACATCAACTGACAAAACACTTTCATGCATTTACTGCCTATAGTGAAAATAAAACTAAAAAGAAGGGGAAGAATTGTATTTAAGGGCACATATACCATACACCATGCATGGCAGCATTAGGTGTACCCATCAGAGAAAACAAACCACAAAATATACTGCACATTTAGTAGTGCAAATGGTCAAAAACTGGATTTGGGTAATGAATATGAGCAAAGAGGGAATTAGAGAAAGACAAGACATTTGCCAATAAAAACATTGCAGCATAGCCATCAGCCTACACTTGCAAGATTCAGCAATTAAGTGTTCTTACACTTCATGAATTCTTCAAAACCTCAGCTCTCACATGATTGGACACCAGTCTCAAGCATTTTAGACAAAGACAGAAACAATAAATCACCCCTTAAACAGTTCGCTTCACAATCACACTTTAAAAGGGTCAACATATATTTTACTCTTGGATCTACTTTACTGGTTTTAGTATGACATCTGATAAGAGAAAAAAAATGTTACACCACTCTAAGCTCTGTGAATAGAAAAAGCTCAGTGCATGTCCATTTATTTTGTCATGATTTCCTTCATCCCATAGTGATTTTTACTTTTCTTGCACCAATAGGCCTATCATTTAGGTCCATAACAGCAGACATTGCTTCATCATGGGAATCAAATGCAACCATTGCCTCTCCTGTAGGCAGTCCCTTCTCACTAAATTGCAGGCACACAGAGCCAGGCAACACCTTATAACCATAGAAGAAATCTAATATTTCATCAACTGTGACAGTAAAAGGCATATTTTGAATTTTGACAATGGTGGGCCGTGGGTTGCCTACACCAGTGATTGATGCCCTTGGGTTTTCAGAGGATGGACCAAAGGCAGGTTGAGAGCCTGCTGAACGACTTTGGTTTCCACCACGGTTTTGACTTGCACCTTTCCTTGAAGATCCGTTATCAAATGACTGCATGCTCCTTAAGCTCTCTGGGGCTCCAACAAAACCAGGAGGTGCACTGTTGCCACCGGGTCGGAAACCAGGGGGCTCCAAGACAGGCCCTGGTAAGTGCCCCCCAACAATAGGTGGAGGAACAGAAAGCGAAACATCACCCAAGGCTGTACCTAATGGAGGTAGAGGTGGTGGGCCTGCTAAGCCATTACCTGGGGCAGCAAATGGGTTGACAAAAGGAGGGCCATTACCAAGGTTCCCAACAGCACTTCGGAGAAAACTGAATTCCTCCCCGGTCATTCCAGGGAAAGCATGTTGTGCTTGAGCTTGGATTTGGGCTTGCACTTGGGCCTGAGCTTGGGCTTGGGCCTGGGCCTGGGCCTGGGCATGTGCAAGGGAATTGTTTTGAGCCTTTTGTCCCCGCTTTGACTGTGGGGGAGGGTTTCTCTCAACCTCCTTCATCTGCTCATATGTAACCAAGTGGACAAACGCATCCCTGCCATTTAACTTTTGCCTATGTAATCTTTCAGCTTTATGGGCATCCTCCTCAGATTTAAACTGCACCACAGCTTGGCCAAGGCCATTACCATTGCCATCAACTAGTACTTTGAGGCTGTCTTCAAACAACTGAATTCCATCCAAAAACAGGCGTACATCTTTCTTTGACACATTATAGGGGATATTTGTTATATGAGCACAAATTCGAGCACCCTTTCCACCCTCTGATAAGTTACCTTTATGATCCCCCTGGGAACCCTGCATTCTTTTGCGAATTGCATCAATCTTTTCAAACATGTTTTTCTTTGTGATAGGGTGCACTTGTATAAATCGACTTCCCATGTACTGCATGTGGCATCCAAGAGCAACTTTATAGTCCATTTCATTTCTAAACTCAACAAAACCCTCCCCTGTTGCCCTGCCATTGGGTCCATATGCAATGTAAATGCTGTCTTCAACAATGTCCAGGTTTTTGAAAAATTCAAATATCTGTTTATTTTCTGCTTCATACGGGAGCCCCTTTAAATACACACAGAACTCTTGTTTATGAGGTGACCGAGACCTAGCACGTTCTCGACCAGAAGGGGAAGCGGAGGTAATACTTCCACGATGATGCCGATTCTGCTCTGAGTCACTGTTTACTTTAAGATGCTCTGCACCTGATCCCTGGGTATCTCTCCATTGCCTCTCTGAAGCAGGAGATATTTCTATATACCTTTGGCCTATCATACCAGTGTTTCGTTTAAGAGCTTCAAAGGAATCTTGGGGTGCAAAAAATTTTACCAAAGCCCTGCCACTGCTCCTGCCAAGACCATCTCTGAGTATCCGAATAGAGTCAACCCCTAATCCGTGGAAAAATTCTCCAATTTCAATTTCAGATGTACTGTAAGGAAGGCCTTGAACCTGTATGTACAATTCATCAGGGTTCATCAGTGCTGATTTCAAATGGGCCTGGAGATTAAGCGGATTTAGAGGGTTTAGTGGGTTAAGAAACATTGGATTTGGGTTTCCTAGAGACAAAGGTGGTCCTGAGCCAGCAAGACCACCACCCACAGGTCCAACTGGCGGGGGAACACCAGGATTGAAAGGAGGGAGTGCAGAGAGGTGTGGCATGTGAGCCATGGGAGGGACTGGTGGCACTGAGGTTAAAGGGTTTACAGCTGGTACTGGGGGTAACGTTGACACTGGTGGTGGTACTGGCATGGGCGGCATAGGTGGTAAGGTTGGCATCGTAGGCAAGGGGGGTATTGGAGGAGGTACAGTACTTAAGGAGGACATTGCAGTTGTCATGGTGGACCCCATGCTAAGATTTGGGCTGCTGAAATTATTAAAGTTTGGAGGCATGTTACCTATGGTTGTAGAGGCAAAGGTTGGAGCACTTTTGTTGCTTACAGGCTCATTAACAGAGACAGCTGTGGTTGCTGTAGTTGAAGTGGTATTACTAAAACCTTGTGCAGTGGTTGGCAAGCTAACCCTTTCAGTTCCTCCAATATTGGGAGGCCCTGACCTATTACTATTTCCTGAAGCCCCATCTGCATTACCAGTTTCAAAACGCCTGCGGCTCAATTCAATCATGTTTTGCATCTCAGTTTTGCTGCTAAGTAACAGTGACACTTTGGAACCTTTGATTGTTCCCCCTGTGCGCATCATTCCAAGCCTTGCATCTTCATCTGTTGCAAACACGATAAAAGCTTCACCATGGTCACCCCCTACAATATGCACGCCACCATCCGGGATTGTCAGACCGGAGAAGAAATGGCGAATGTCCATGGTGCCTGCCACAATAGGGAGGCCCTGCAAACGGATGACCACAGCCATGCTGAGGTGCTATAACGCACACCTGTAGATGAAAAAAGGCAACGACCATCAGACTAGGGTGAAGGAAAGGTTAGTAGGACAAAGTCACACAAAGCAGCCTAAAACCATAAAATGGGGAGGATGAAAGTTGTTGTACACAAAGCATTTGAGCAATCACAATGAAAACAGCAAAAACAAATGCAGTCAGCTCTCCATAACCAAAGGCAATCAAACAATGATTTCTTGTCACTGAGCTCACATCATAAAAAATAACAAAATAATAACAGGGTTAATGCGAAAATGCTCCAATCCTTCTACATGTAGTTCCCACATGAATAACCACTGTGTACAAAAAGCCAATTTCAAACAAGGACAGGTACAGTTTGAAATCAATTTTGACATACTTTTGACCACAGTTATTTATTTTGTTACTTGGATATTGATTGTGAACATTTTGATTTCACGAATTAAGTATTGAAACCTCTACAATTCTTTTCCGTTTCATATCTGTACTAAATAACTCTGATATCAACAAAATCAGAAAGTGGAACAGCCCAGTAAATTTGTCAATTGATCTGCATAAACACAAGCCAGGCTTGCTGCTCACAAACATAAATATGGTACATAATGGATAGCAGATAAGAGCTTAAAACCATTCTTACTCATAAATGTAAACATGAGTAGTGAATTTCCATGGATAACATTTGTTAAAAATCCAGCAAACAGCTCAGGAAACATTAATAGAGGGCTTCCAATTCAGGTATTTCTCAGAATATGGCAGCGTAATGTTATCTGTACATTTGATCACAAGCAACATTGCTTTTTTGTGCTGAGTAAATCTTAGTCATTAGCTTGAATATAGCTCAACAAGTAAACAAAGAGACGTGTACAAGAAAAATCTTAAATGTGTCTAATGAACTAAAGGCTACGCAAATTCTTACCTGTATAATTAGTGGTGGTTCGTTATTAGTTGTGGACGAAACCCAAGCCAATCTTGTCGTCAATCATTTAAAATCAACTCGCGACTGTAATAAGAGAATAAACGGAGGCAAAAACATCAATGCAAACAGCAATGTATCCAACAACGCCCAGTATGCATGTTCTAGTACACCACTCAGCAACAGCCATTTCAAGCTTTTAGCATAATATACATCAAATCCAGCGTTCATTAATTTTGATCAACATTCACACCAGAGGTCTGGCTAGCTGCAAAAGCCCCTGCCAGGTTATAAAGCTATAACATAATATACTTCATTATGAACTCAGCAGAAAATCATGCAGAAGAGCAAAACCAAAACTGTTAACATTTTCAAACATGAAGATTCCCAATGATGAAGCAAAATAAAACCAAACAAAAACCCACAGATATGAAAAACACAAATTAATATGCTATTTAAGGCATTTTCTCAGTCTATATTATATTTGAGTCTAATGCATGGATATAGTGAGATAAAATGATGAAACAATAGGTCCCTATATTAGACATATACAATACCAGCTGCAATAAATTACTGTGTGCAATAAATACAAGTGTACAGGTAGGATAGACTGACTACCACTTACGGTTACTAAAACGTGAATCTAAATAATCTTCAATGCAAATTTCATATAAAATCAACTGACAAATGTGCACCAACAACAATAACAACAACATGCTACCATGTACCATTTTTGAGTCGGTTATGCAACTGAGACTCCAGTGAATGAAACTAACTGCATTTATGCTCATACCATACTATTGTACTAGAGCTCTCAAAATTGCAGATTAACACTATGGCATTTTGTGCTAAAATTACTAATAAAATTACAAGATCTACAAGCAGCACATTAAAGTTTTAAAATCTAATAGCAGATGCTGCAAATACAAATTGCTTAGTGTGAATGTGAAAATATATGTATATATAGTGGGGCCCACCTAGTGACCTCCACAAATAATGGTGGCATTTAACAAAACATGACGATGCCTCTGACAGCAAATTAGTGGTTAGTGATTAGCAAACACCAACCTGAAATTGTAGCTAGCATTCTATGTGGTTATGAGACATAAACACTGTTAAGTAAGGAATCAAATACCAAGGGTGTGCTGTTATAGGAAAATAATCTACAAAAGGGGTGGTAGGGTGCATTGACAAAGCAGAGAGCTGTTACCACCTGAAGATTATGTTCTTTTTAGAGCTGCAACAACTAATCAATAAAATCAGTTATGAAAATCATGGTCAATGAATCTCATTATTGATTATTTGCACATGTCACAGGGCTCATTTACTTCTGTTCCGAAAACATGCATCTGGGAGTAAATACTAAAGTTGTGTCCCAAATGACGCACTACAAACTTACACTATGCATTATGTACTCTACTCTAATGTATGAATTTTAGAAAGGTAATAGCGTCTGAAATGGAACATGAGCAGTTTTTTTACTAACCAGAAGTATAAGTCGCTTCCCAGTTGATGGCGCATGAAGTCAGAAGCACGTAATGCGATGCTGCTAGCTTTAGCAGAATACCCAGAGTCAACAACAATACATTTCTTGTTTACTGTTTATGTCACCATTATCTTTTATGCCCAACATGACCTCAGTCGCCATCAGACGGAGGCGAAATAGTCAAGTAACAACGGGGATAAACAGTGTGCGCCCTCCAAGTATTCTAAGGCAGGGGTGCATTTTATATTAAATGCAGTGAAGAAGACTGTAACCTGTAAACTTTTCAAAGCAGAGCTTGCGTAGCACAGAAGCACAACAGTGATGCATGAGCACAAACTATGTTTATATCCAAAATACTCCACTGTGTGTAAGGGCTTGGGGAAAACTGGTGCGAGTTGCTTAAAAGGTTTAGTTTAATTCAGGTTTATCGTTATTATATGTTGTATTCGCATGCTTGCAGTGCAACTTCTGTAGTTTATTATAATGGAAATAATCTATTCGTAACGAGGCCACATTGCTCCTCACTCGCAATGTAGATGCGGTGATAAACAGTGGGAGCGCAAATAAGATCTGTAATGTCTAATTAAAACGCTATGATCGATGTAAAACATAGTTAAAACATTATGCCTAAAGGCAGTGAGTAACAGAAACCATAAGGTGCAGTGAAAGATTTTATTATTAATTTAGGACTGTAGCTTCATTATCAGTGCTTTTTGTGCATTCATAAAAATAATGTATAAATACTATATAATATAAACTTTACACATATATATAAAATTTGACAGTTGTGTTTTACAGGGTTTTTTTTAATAAGTTTTATATAATCAAACTAATTGATTAAAAGAAAAAAAAAATCAGCCGATTAATCGATTATGAAAATAATCGTTAGTTGCAGCCATAGTTCTTATGATCTTAAATGTCAAACGCATGTGAAACAAGTTCACGCTTGCTATTATACATTATAGCAACACCGCTCTCTCGCTTTCTTTTCTCTCTTGAAGTTAATAATTCAGCTTGTCATGTTATAGAGAAACTGGAAAGTGTAAACTCCTCTTTCCTGTGGACTTTCCCATGTCAGAAAAACTAAAGAAACGGATTTACCTGACTGTTAAAAAGCACTGACACTGGAGACTCCTTCCAAAAATGTTAAACTCATTATGGAACTCTCCTTACTGGAAACTTCTTGATCAGTTAACATGAACATCTGCCACACAAGTTGCTGTGTATGTTTTTACAGTGATTATGAAAACCTAGTAGACCGAGCACATTAATATCTGTGCCAGCACTTCTCTCAGAGCTACTGTTACAGAAAATGTAGTACATAAAAAAATAAAGTAAATAAAGCAAAACAAAATAGATTTCATGGATATTACTTCTTGGCTCTGCAGTGTGGCTTTAAGAGTCAGATGGTGTATGCCTTCAAACTTTACGTCACCAGACAATAAAGGCGGCAGCATATACACACTTTATTTCAATAATTCGACCACATTTTGCCTACGTAGCCTGCAATTTTGTTTACTACTTTTGGCACAAGATTAGTTCCATAATTGGACACAGTATACTCCCTAAAACAAGTCTACAAATCTCTGACCATCACACCGGCATGAGCAGGTAATCAAAACGATACCAAAATATACCAAAAACCTAGTCTGGATGGGGCAGGATGAGGGTCATGTACTACAAGATTATATTACTCGACACCAAGTCTGCAGCAGCAAAATATCAGCAGAGCTATTAAATAACCTCTGGGGGGGATTTAGGGGGGAAACAAACGTTACAACAAAATGACTGACCAAACAAATCTGTAAAAACTTAAGAACTGAAAGCAGAGTGGAATCAATAATAATAATAATAATAATAATAATAATAATAATAATGACAAACCCAGCTCTCAGGATCAAAGCAGTGGACTCGCTGAGCCCTACAACAAGCCAGAAACAGAAAAGATGGAGGTGAAGCGAAAACCAGTATTCATACCTGTTTGGAAACAATGTCAAAACACAGCCTGGTGTGCAGAAATACTGACATTTGGAGAACAATTTCATATTTATAAATCACATGGCAGAGCGAGCGGCCAGTCAGAGCGGAGTACACACCGACAAAATGGCGCAGCAGTCAGTCTTCTCAAACAACAGCTAATGCTACTACCACCAAGCCAACTACAGGTCGAGTTCATTCTTCACAAAAACGCCCGAACACAGACAACTTTACCAAACAGCGGAAGGAATACAACGTCGAGCAGGCTTCAACGGACATCATGCGAAACCCTAGGCATCTAGGCATTTTCCTACCAGTCTGCCCTACCACCACCGGACATGTTCAAACTCACTGCAGTCTGCAAATGGCGTCAACGTTGTGTTCAGCTACAATGCAAGATTTCTGTGAATTGCTATCCTCTGATTATCCTTACCGAAATTATCTGCTTTAACAGATTTGTTTTAGTTGGTTGGGATTTGTCACTAAAACACGATGTCTCCTCTGCGCCTGCACACTCTCGCCGCCTGCAGAATCATCTTTGTAAAGCTTTCAGCGATGGCGAACACACTGACTACAAAGAACGGTGAGCCGCCTGCTTAGTGGGCGTGGCTCTAAAAAAAAAAAACCACGCCTTTCCGCTCAGCGCCATCTACTGGTTCCTGTAATAACGCATTTGTTCATTGTAAGCCTTTGCGCACAAAGAGAGGTCCATGATGACGTGGGGCTCAGTCCTAATCCGCCTACTATCCGTCCTAAATAGTATCCGGGATTTAGAATTAGTATGTGCCAAATCGTAGTATGTTGAAATGAGTATGCCAAAGGTACCCGGATGGTCGACTATTTCTGGTACATTTTAAAAGTGTGGATCCGTGGACACTTTAGCCGTTTCTTAGTATGCGATCTTGTGTACTCATTCTACGTCATCACCCATCGCCAAAGTTCAGTTCCAATACTTAAGAACACAATTACGCGTGGAATTAGCTGGATGTGTTCTTGATATCGAGGATGCAGACTTGAGCCTCATAAAGCACTGAGTCTTTCCCCTGACTTTTCCGGGAAAGATTCAAAGCTTCGAGAGTGTCGAAAACAGCGCCATCTGGTGGTTTGTAATTATTATTATTATTATTATTATTATTATTATTATTATTATTATTAATAAAGCAGCCAAACGCTTGTGCAAGAATCTCCGTCAGAGTCCATTTTTGTGTTGTTAGACTTGAGAAACAACCTTTTCACCTAATATTGCACGAGGGTCAGGAGTGTTGTGAAGCATTTTAGAAAGGTGTAAATAAAATGTCGAAAAATAAATCAAGGGAATAGTAAATTAAATGATATAGTATAAATTATGTACAGTATAATGAATGAAAAATCTGAAATGCAGTGAGGAGTTTGTTTACAGTGACAACGTTCTCTTCTGTTACATGACGTGTTAGTATGTCCCAGTACTTGCATGCTCTTTTGCTACACAATCGTAAGTATGTACTTTTTTTTCACAAAAATAGTGCATAGTATAAGTAAAAGGATTGAGATGCAGCAACGGCTTTACCAAGGTTGGAGGGGAACAACTCTGGTGTCCTGCACAGAGCCCTGACCTCAACCCCACTGAACGCCTTCAGGAAGAACTGGCACTATGAACTGGAATTTATCTCAGTGGCTGAATGAGCAAAATTTCCACATCCACATTACAAAATATAGGGGAAAGTTTTCCCAAAAAAGTGGCTGGTATAGCAGCAAAGGAGGGACCAAGTTCATATTAATGCCCATGGTTTTGGACATTAATATGTCCAGGAATGTCATTTAATGTGTTCAGGAATGTAATTTAATGTGTTTAACGGAAACTTGGATTAAACCAAACGAGTACATAGCATTAAATGAAGCCAGTC
>JANDJT010000114.1:20216890-20228779 GCA_024331685.1 Stegophilus panzeri
AAAGGACATTAGACGTTGGATGCTAACTAACTTCCTTTTACTTAATTCTGATAAGACAGAAGTACTTGTATTAGGACTACGTGTAGCTATAAGTAAGCTTTCACATAAGAGGTTTCTTCCTCTTAACATCTTAGGGAGTTTTTCCCCTTGCCACCGTCGCCACTCAGTGGCTTGCTCAGTTGGGATAAATTCGTACCTTTAATATCTATATACCGTGTTGATATTTCTGTAAAGCTGCTTTGAGACATTGTCTATTGTAAAAAGCGCTATACAAATAAAATTGAATTGAATTGAATTGAACAGTGCTACCTATTTCATCCTCATTCTAAACCTGTCCATCACTTTCCCCTAAATGACTTCTCCAGTGAAGAGAAGAGATTTCCTAATATCTATTTTCACTGGTCTTTAATTTCGTTTAAGTATTGGCAAAATACAGACTGAGTTGTGAGTTGCCCTCACTTAAATTGGAGCCAAGCTGTAAAAGAAACATTTGCAGTCATTCTTGTAGGTTCCTGCTGAAAAAAGAAAATGAGAAACATTGGGCCTTATTGGAATAAATGTATTTGTAATTTGTTTCTTGGAGCATCACACTAATACTTTGGTATTCATGAAAATCGTGTTAGTTTGGAAAAACTATCGTAGCTTATGAGAGCTCTTGAGTGTGTGTACGTTTATGTATAAAGCCTTCAGGAGAACGCTAATTGGTCAATACGGGTAGGTGTGTCCGGTTGAGTACCTGGAAAGGTAAATAAAGACTTTCTTTGATTTATTTTCCCAGAACCACACTGGAAAATTAATTCATACATACATCACCCACAACAAAAATAAGAACAAGGGGGGGAAGGCATCACATGACAAATGAATAGATGAACACATATGAACAAAAATGCAGTAATTTAAAAAGAATAACATTTAAACAAGCATAAACAATAAACAAGAAGTGAAATGATAGAATGTTGATGAAATGTTGTGACTCTTCTGTGTGTTTTATTAAAGGTTTCAGAGTAATGTTGCCAATGTAATTAAGATGCACAAAGCAAAACAAAAAAACCCCACTGATGTGCAGCAAATTAAGGGAGAAAGACAGAGATATTAAAATATATACAAATGAAATCCTCTCAAAAGCATGCAGGTAGGTGGGTTTGCTACTCTAAATTGTCCTGGTATATAATTGTCTTGTGCTCAGTGTTCCCAGGATAGGCTCTGGATCCAATGTGACCATGTGCCAAATGCCACAAATGTATGTAGATATAAACAACAGCTTCTACCCATAATGACTCAAGCACTCAGAACACTCACTTCGTATGAAAGTTTGTGACTAGCTAAGTTGATTATCCTACCACATGACTAACCTTTCCAAAATGCTGGAAATTCCATATGACATTGTGTCATAACATCATATTATCAAGTTTATGGACTCCTTGGATTCAGCAATATGACACATTTCTGTTTTGATATAGGAGCTTCTTGCATTTCCAGCAGCACTGTTTACATTCATCGGTACAGTGAGACAGTAACTTGCACCTCTGGAGTTGGGGGTTCAAATCCCACCTCTGCTCTGTGTGCACAGAGTTTGCATGTTCTCTTCATGCTTCAGGGGTTTCCTCCGGGTACTCTGGTTTCCTCCCCCAGTCCAAAGACATGTGTTATAGGCTGATTGGCATTTCCAAATTGTCTGTAGTGTGTGAATGTGTGTGCATTTGTGCCATATGATGGGTTGTCCAGGGTTTCCCCTGCCTTGTGCACCGAGTCACCTGGGATAGGCTGCAGGCTCCCCACAACACTGCATAGGATAAGTGATACAGAAAATGGATGGATATGTTCTTACTTAAATTTGTGCATGTATGACAAAACACACAGTTTGAAGGCTTTGTTTCAGCTTTCTAGAAGAGGCTTTGCAAGTATTCCTAAATAGCTGATGAACATCACTGACATTCAACTCCAGAAGCTCTTGTTGAGACTAAAATGCCACCAGTGTAGTGAATGAACCAGAAAAGCAGGAGCAGTACTACAAGTGTTTGTGCAATGGGCCACTGAATTATTTATTCGTCCTTCTCTGGTGCCATAATAAAGGTGAAGAAAAAGAAAGGAAAAAAATAGTATAAACATATGGATAATTATGCACAAAAAGAAGTATCTTGACTTTATCTTGAGACATGTTATCTCTCGCTTGGTTTCCTATTTTAATAACAGGTCCCTTAAGACAGGGTTTTTTCTTTTGAATCTCAAAACTGTTATTGTCACGCCAGCTCTCAAAAATGCCGGACGTGACCCTTTGAGTTTTGGGATACACCCAGGGTGTGTTTGTATGACTTTTATTTTGACATGTAATGTATAGACCGGAAGTAATTACTAAGGTGCGCGTACACACGTTTTGGAAATCTCGTGGGTGATTTTTGTTTCGGCTTA
Organism: Stegophilus panzeri; assembly: GCA_024331685.1. Classification (NCBI taxonomy): domain Eukaryota; kingdom Metazoa; phylum Chordata; class Actinopteri; order Siluriformes; family Trichomycteridae; genus Stegophilus; species Stegophilus panzeri. The sequence continues at coordinate 20,219,300 of JANDJT010000114.1, forward strand.
GAAGTAAAAAGACTCTCTGTTATAACTATTTTTAGGTATATATATATATTTTTAAATCAGTTTCACAAGTTGAATCCAGTTGAGCGGCTGTAGTGAGGACCCGAGAGCAGCATGGTTCGGTCAAAACGGTATGTAACATTAAAGGTTTATAAGCTTCATTTTAGTATACATGTATAGGCTGAAGGTAAAGTTGGTTAAAAAAAAAAAAAAAGGTTCTGTTAATACTGGAGATTATTATCAGAAGTAACACACTCCATGCAAAATGTTCCGGACTTTATTGCGAGTGTTAGTGTGTAAAGCAGAGGGATTCTCCACAGAGGACAAGGATTAAAGCACTAGGCAGTCAAAATCAACAACAAATCTGACATACTTGCTTACTACAGTATTATCCTGTTTAGCCTGAGAACTTATTGTAAATATTGTCTTAAACAGTACAGACGCAGTCCACAAGTTCCTGAGCTCCCTCCCCCTGTACTGCACCAAAGGGCCCTAGGTAGTACTATACTATACTGTACTGTACTGTCACCCACTGCATACCACCTTCCTCAGAAGTATAGGCTGTTTACTACCATAGCATGGTTATTTTAGTCCCAAAGCCGAATAAGGACACTTTAAAGATCAATAACTCTTCTCATGTTTTTGTAATTAGATTTAAGAAAGGCAGGGTGATATTATTAGTGAAATACAATCAGATTTATCAAAGGGAGAAGCATTCACAGTCTCATTAGAGTAGTCCTTGATATACTTGATTATAATTACTTAATGCCTCAAACAAGTTTACTTTTATTTCTGTTTTTTTTTTTTTTTTTTTTTTCTTCTCCCCCCTCCCAAGGTGTTTGATACTCGAACACCCTTTTGTGTTTAAGACTTTAGAAGTCTTTGGCTTTGGTCCCATGTTTCGTAGTGTAATTTCCATGTTCTATAATGATATTTTTAGTCTATCGGCCAGAAATCAGATTAAACGAGGAATCTGAAAACGCTGCCAAATTTCACCATTACTGTTTAACCTAGAAGTTGAATTAATGTCTTTTATTTAGGAAAAAAAAACCTTGAGGATAATCTAGGTATTGATATTCTTGGTAGGACTTTATCCATAACTCAGTTTGCAGACGACACTCTCTTATTTCTCAATAACAAAGAGGTGCTTCCATTAGTTATTGGTAAAATTGCCATTTTTTCAAAGGCTTAAAAAAGTGTAAACTAATGGCTATTCATAACTGTACTGTAAAAGAAATGAGGGTATTCCAGTAAAAGAGGAGGTTAAGTACCTAGGGGTTATGGTTAGCAAGAATTGTGCTAATAGAGAACATTCAAACTTCAATTCTAAAATTGACGGAATGAGGAAAATCCTTAAATCATTGGTTATCTAGAGACTTATCTATTTTGAGCAGAATCCTCTTGACTAAAACTGAGGGAATATCCAAACTTATACATTTATCTCAAGCCTTGTATCATATTGTCAAAAATATCGGCGGTCTTGATTTGGTGGTAAGATGCGATTCGGATCTTCTTTTTTTTAAATTCCTCTGACGGTATTAAATTTTCATAAACAAGTAATGTGACTTTTTGAAAATGATATTTACCCATAATTTCCCCCCTCATAACTCCACTCTTTGGAACAATAGGGCGGTAGTAATTTATAGAAAGTCTCTGTTTAAAAGCGATTGGTATAGCAAAGGTATTATTCATGATTTGTTAGATGCTAATGGATATCTCATAAAGATTTCACTCATAAAAAAGGGTTATGATAAGATATGTAATGCTGTGCCCACTGGACTGTTAAAAATAATACAAAGCAGTAGTTCTTTTTTTGTTATTATTTGTATTTATTTATATTTTTTTTTTATTCAATATTTTTATTGAAAGAAATGGCATAATGTTACAAACATTATTTCATATGTCTCAATGAATCAACAAAATGGGAGCCATACTTGTTTCGTGTACAAATTAGAACACGCATTCATACACTCGTACATACTCAATAAAAAATATAAATATCTAACAAAATATAAAATAATAATAATAACTATAATAATAAAAATGAATAAATAAATAAAAATTAAAATAAATGAATAAACTAAATAAAATTTGAATAAATAAAATAAGGGGGGATTCCGTCAATCCGAAGACAAAAATGGCAGAGACTTGAAGAAGGTTAAGAAAGCCTGCCACTTACTGTAAAACTTATCAGAGTTGGCACCCAGAGAGTACCTAATCTTTTCCAACTGTAGAAAAGACATTACATCCCTGAGTCACTGAGTGCTGGAAGGAGGCTAAAGCAGTAGTTCTGATCCTTTTTTTTTAGCCAGGGACCTATTTACTTGAACAAAAGTAAAGATTTACTTGAAGAAATAAAGATGTCTGCTTTGGGTTCCTCTAGGTTCTCCGGTTTCTTCCAACCTCCCCAAACACAGCGACCCAGACCAGAATAATGACCTTACTGGAAATGAATGAATTGATATTTTGACTATTTACTGTTGTCGTAGCGCTTTTTTTTAACCAAGAACTTTCCACTCACAGAAGATGTTTTTAATAAAATTGATATTAAATATAAATTTACATTATTTATGGCCCTACATGTTTTTGAGTTATTGAGGTTTGGATTAAACCAATTCATGTCAGTTGCCCAGTCAAATAGATGAATAAATGTAAATTTACAATATTAAAGATTATAGCTTTGATAATGCTGGGTTGTGAGTTAGACCACTGGTTTCACACGGCACATAATTAATTGAGCCATAAAGTGCAAAAAAGCTGATTAAGGGGCCTGTAGGGCTGAAAACATACTAATACTAAACTTTACTTCATTTTTCAGAAGTACAGAGAATAGAAAAAAGTAAACAAACCGTTTCCAAGTTTATATAATTTAGATAATTATATAAATAACTACATTCAAACATGTTGTGTGTTGTCCAGTTGTTTTGGTCCCCAGCTGTTATTGCTGTCTTCCTCAATGAAACGCACCAAAAAAGAAAATGCACCAGGGTTTGATTAAGCCAGATTAAAGATTGCATATGTGAAATGCCACCATATACTCTTCAGTAAGATACAGTGAGGTGGTGTGCTATTTTGTTTTTAGTATTGTAGTATGCAGTATAACTGAAGATACTATGGTACTATATTTAATTAGTATGGTACTTTGAGATGGCAGGCTCCTATGATTTTGGATGTGGACCTGTTCCAGATTTCATAACCTTGCTTCATTGTGTTTTTTTCCTGCAGAGTCGTGCGAAGGCCCAAAGCAAATAAGGTAGAAGAGTATGACAGTGACGATTCTGCCTGCTATAAAAATGAGGAAATCCCAGATAAGGTAAAGGTCTCAGATCGGCTTGAGGATTTTGTGGACAACTGTGTTGCTCTGTGCGTAATGTGGAACATCAGGATTCAACTTGTCTTAACACTACTTTGTGTTTCTGTCATCAGAGATCATCCAAGAGTGTGCAGGATAAAATAGAACGTTTCCACAGTACAAAAATCTCAGTGAGTTGCTCTTCACACAGATGTGTTGCTCTTTCATTGTCTGAAATGTGACCATTACTGACATTTAAAAAAATATATTTGTAGAATCTTTTGGCTCAAGGTGTGCAGCTGGACAGTGAACAAGAGGATGAGGCCGATGAGGTGATTGACTGATTATTAATAATTGTTCAATACACAGTAAACATATTGAGTCCTATTTTAAGATGTGTAGCAGTGTTCTGTGATCATTCTTGGTGTGTTCAGGAAGAGGTGATGCCCCTGACACTTGAGGAATCGGATGATGAAGAGGAAGAGGAGAATAGCAACAATGAAGAACAAGAAGAGACCGATATGGAGAGTGATCTGGAAGGAAAAAGGGATGATGGTAAGTCATGATTGTTTGTTGGTTGATTTGTAACATGCACTCATTTTTAAATTCATTATAACTGTGTATTATTTTCAAACAGGTTACTAATACTTTTTTCTGTTTCAATTTAATAGATCTGCCAAATGACATGGCCTGGGGGAGCAAGAAGAGAATGTACTATGACACTGATTATACCACTAAAAGTATGTGTTTGACTGTACATGCTTTACACAGTACCTAGAAAGACTACATGCTGCACACACTGCTTTTGGTGTTAACGTTTTCTGAAGCAGGATTTAAAAACACTGGTTATTGGTTTGTTTGTAGAAGGAAAGCCGTTGGAGGAGGTAGAAGCAGAGGATAAGGAGGAAGAAGAAGAAGCCAAGAACATTCAAAAACGATTAGCGGCCAACCTGAGTGAGGAAGACTACGATCTAAACCTGCTCCAGGTGCATTTCATTTGCAGCCTTGAATGGATCTTTGTAATGTAGTATGTAGCATCCAGCTCCTGGACTTAGACATTGCTTATCATCTTCATGATCTGTCTCATGGTCTTTTTTTTAGTCTGGTTCCTATGAAGGTTTGTTCCTCATGATGTATCTGCCTGTCAGTCAAAGCTACACTAACCAATCGTGTACATATGTGAGCTCATGTACACAGAAGAGAGTTTACAGCTGCCCATGGCGTGGCATGAGCAGCAGTTAAGAAAGATGCATTTGCTTCATGTGTCTCAGAGGAAGCACACGCCAGTCTTCAACCTCCCTAGTTTGTAGCTGTTATGTGATAGGGAAAAGTTAGCTATCTGGAAGGAATTGGTTAATGACAAATTGGGACCAAAATGTGAGGGGGAAAAAAAGGTATAAATATAGTACACATGGATTGAAGTTGAAATTCTGATGGGACTAGGGACAAGTGGATAGTCAGTAGATGATCTACTATGGCCTGTTGTTGACAATTTGTTGATGGGCTGGTTCAAGAGGGGACCGGGGGGGGGTCTTTTTTTGGGGAAGTTTTCTTCCCCAAAAAACTTTAAATAAAAATAGACTGTTTTACATACAATCTATTCTTTTCATTTTCAGTGCTATGAAGAATGTAAACAGAACTAGTATTCTAGTTTCAATGAAACACCAGGGTCTGTACAGTAGGGTGGAGGGACTAACTTGGATCCCAGGGTGATGTGTGTGTATAGGAAGGAGCAGCACAGTATTCAGGAGACTGACAGCCTAGGGGTAGAAGCTGTTACCCAGTTTGGCAGAGCCTTCTGTCAGATGGCGGAGGGGCAAATAGGTTGTGGGAGTGGTGGGAGAGATCGTCCACAATGCTGGAGGCCTTGCGGATGCTGCATGAGTGGAAAATGTCCTGAACATGGGGTAGAGGCGCACCAATTATGAGTTCAACTGTTCACACTATCCTCTGTATAGTCTATATATCTTTCTTCAAATAAATGCTCAAAATTATCTGCCAATCGGTTTACTATTATAATATTTGGTTTAATCTCTTAATGTGAAATATTAGCTAAATTTGGTTGTATTCTATATGTTAACAAGAATCCAGTCCTGAAGATTTTATTGTGGCAGAAAGCATACTTACATTTACAAAGCCCTGACACTAGAGACTGTGTGTTTTCACATATAGTTCATTTTAAAAGAACCAAATCCAGTTCACTTAAAGTGAACCAGAAAGGGAACCAGCCGAAAGTGACCTCAGTCCTTTTGGCGTTCACTATGTGTGTATAATATATAGTGGACTCAAAAGAGAACCTGGTTCTTTTTTTGGTCCTTTTCAGCAATGAAGTGATCTCAGACTCTTTCTAGTTTACACCACAACTTCATAAAAACTCAGACCCCAGCTTGCACCCAAAATTTCATCCAGGTCATCATAGAAGGGACAGGAGTCCTTCATTTCAGTGGACTCACCATATTTTGTCACAGGTGCTCATGTTCTTCTGTTGTAGTTTATTTTATTTTATTTTTTTTATAACTTTTACCTGGCATTGTAGTGCTGTTCTGTTATAGCCTCTATCCTCCATTTTTTGAGAAAACAAAAGAAACACTTATGTTCTTACGTGTTGAGGATGGTTGGCGTTTAATGCAATCCTCTTTCCAAATTTCAAGAAGTACACAGCTCTCCTCCTGAGACCACACAACCCTGACATGGTGAAAAATTTTGTGTTGTTTTCAGCAGTGACGGAACATGGCTTCAGGTACGGCAAACCTCCAGGTACACATATCGAAACGAAACGCAGAGTGGACCGGTACTTCATTGCTTTCACATATCACTAAGAAATCGAACCACAAACGAACCGTACTCAGACCACCTCCGGAGGTGGTCTGAGTACGGTTCGCTTTTGGGTCCTTTTAGAGGGGTCTGGGATCACTTGGTTTGTTCACATATACACGCTGAACCGCTCCGAGAGTGTATGGAGGGCTCAAACGAACTAGGTGCGAACAACACCCTAAGTGTCTCCTAACAGAAAATGTCCCCATATTAACAATTAGACATTTTTATTTGTCAAATAAAAGCATGTTTTTAAATCCACTTTTTATTAGTTTTAATACTACTGTAGATTACATTGAGCATCCGTCATTCAAGTCCATGTGAATGAGCTGTTAGTATAGAAACAATAGCATTAGAATGAGCGCATTAAATAAACCTGTGATTTGAATTACAGCTGACACTACTGTCAGAGCAGTGTTCTTATATAAAATAAAATCAGTGTATATAAATGTGATGTATTATCTCTTGTCTTTCAGGAGTTTTCAGTAGAAGTGGAAGATGAAAAGACTACAGAGAAGGAGCAGATGATTGTTAAAGACCTAAACACAATGTCAAAGAAAGAGAAGCTCAAACTGCTGAAGAAGGAGAGTCCAGAGCTCCTGGAGCTCATTCAGGATTTCAAGGCTAAGGTATAGTTTTAGAGTAGTTTATATTAATTAAAAGATCGTTTGCTGTAATTTTATTGCATACAAAGCATGGCATAGCTTATTAAAGGCTGTTGCCTTCTTATTTATTCTGTTTTGTTGCATTTAGCTGACCGAACTGCAACACGAGATAGAGCCCATTGTGCAGATGGTAAAAGATGGACAGATTCCACCAGGAAAGGTGAGGATTGGTGTCTCAGGCAGAAATCGATGAGATAATCATCAGGATTGAATTCCCCACCAGTGGCTGTGATCATACAAAATATTTCTTTTTCCTGTGAACATCAGCACATTTTACATGTAATGCTTTGGAGAAACAGCCAAATTCCAACAACGTTTTTTTCAGATCAGGTTCCACTCGACAGCCTCGGCCTTGCCACAGTTAAATTAAATGTTGAGAAACAAATGTAATCATTATTATTAATATTATAGAAAGGCAGTTGAGGTAGTTTTTGCATATCAGCACCAGTGGCACTTTATGGAGTGTACTTTTTATTATAAATAAATAAAACCTAGGTGAATGTATACGTACAGTTCGTATTTCCTGTAATAATTTTATTTATTTTTTTCCTAGGGAGCAAATTACCTCATGACCAAGCAGCAACTTTATCTTAAGTAAATATTCAATATTTGTAAAATATATTTTAATAATTTACTTAAAAGATTTTCACAAAAACATATTTTGCTATTTTTTCCCAGCTATTGCACAAACATTAGTTTTTACCTGGTTTTAAAAGCCAAGAGAATTCAAGCACATAACCATCCAGTGATTGAGAGATTGGTGACCTACAGAAACGTAAGTATAGATGTTATTTACAGTGGTGCTTCAAAGTTTGTAAACCCTTTAGAAATGTCTATTTCTGCATAAATGTGACTTAAAACATCATCAGAAGAACTAAAAGTAGATATAGAGAACTCAAACAAATGAGACAAAAATATTATACTTGGACATTTATGTATTGAGGAAAATGATCCAATATTGCATATCTGTAAGTGGCAAAAGTATGTGAACCTTTGCTTTCAGTATCTGGTGTGACCTCCTTGTGCAGCAATAACTGCAACTCAATGTTTCTGGTAACTGTTGATCAGTCCTGCACATCGGCTTGGAGGAATTTTAGCTTGTTCCTCAGTACAGAACAGCTTCAACTCTGGCATGTTGGTGGGTTTCCTCTAGAGCAGTGGTTCCCAAACTGGGGTACGCGAGGTGACGGAGGGGGTACGGGAGCAAAATGCAGAGATTTACTGTTCATTTAATTCCGCCTCACTATATAACATTAAATTTCTAATTCATGTTATTCTCACACCCAAAAATAAACTTGTGCCCCCTCCAGTGTACAAACAGCAAAATTGCAATGTTCTAAAGGTCAAATACATGACATCCAATAAAATGATCCTGTCTTTCACATCAAAACTGCATCCACTCACAGTCATGCGTCAGTGCACATCTTACCGCATGTCATTTATCGCCAGCACATGGCTATATGATGAAGTTAAGTAATAGCTCGTAACATTAAAATGGAGAAGTGGCTACAGAGATTTCGGCCTGCAAGCACTGCAAGCACTGCTGATCCACAGTCCTCTGACAGTAGTGGCCCAGGTCCCTCTAACAAGCGTAAGTGTACACAATGATACAGACAGCGATGTATCTGAAGTTGAAACGCCACCTCTTCTTCACCAGCAATTCGCAGAAAAACCATCAAAGAGGCGCAAATATGATGAGAAATATTTCTTAGGGCTTTACATATGCTGGCAGTGAAGAAAATCCCCAGCCACAGTGTGTATATGTGCAAACTTACTCTTTCATAACTGCATGAAACCAGCATTTCTGCACAGATATTTAGAAACAAAGCATGTTACTTTCTTTCTGCTAAATAAACCTCGAGAGTTTTTTTTTGAAAGACATTTAAGACATCTAAGGAGTAGTAGTAAGACCCTTATAACAGCATAGGAAAACCTAAATAGGAAGGGTCTGGAAGCATCCTACATGGGTCGTTGCAGAATGGCTAAGATAGGAAACCCCATACTATTGTGGAGGACTTAATTCTTCCTGCTGGGGCTGATAGAGCTGGTTTAATGCTTGGGGAAAAGGTAAAAAAAAAAAACAATACAGAGGATGCCATCGTCAGACAACACAGTTTAAGAGAGGGGGTACGCAAAATGGGGGGGTGGTTGGTGGAGGAGGTACGCCACTGTAAGAAGTTTGGGAGCCACTGCTCTAGAGCTGCAACAACTAATCGATAATAATCGATTATGAAAACAGTTGTCAACGAATCTCATAATTGATTGATTCGTTGGTCTGCGTGCGGCACGGGGTGCGTTTACTCATTACGTTACTTCTGTTCCGAAAACACGCCTTGGAAAGTAAATACTAAAGTTTTGTCCCAAATGAAGTACTGTACACTTACACTATGTACTGTGTACTCTACCGTCTAGTGTGTGGATTTTAGAAAGGTAATATCATCTCAAATGTATCACTGGCGGGTTTTTTTTACTAACCGGAAGTATAAGCCGCTTCCTGGTCGACGGCGCATGACGTCATACGCACGCTAATATTAACAGACACCCGAGTCACCGACAATGACCTTCAGTTTAGTTTGTCAGCGTTACCTTTTATTCCCAACATGACCTCAGTCTCCATCAGACGGAGGCGAAATCATCACGTGACTGAGGAAGAAAGTCCTCTAAGGCAGGAGAGCACTTTATATTAAACACCGCGGAGATCAAACAGCGCTG
>JANDJT010000114.1:20228940-20240368 GCA_024331685.1 Stegophilus panzeri
TGTAAAGTTTTAGTCTGAAGTTTATATTTGTAACACTCAGTTTGTGGATTTTATTTTAAATAAACAAAAAAAGGGTAGTTTGCCCCACCCCATCCGATTAATCGGAAAAATAATCGGCCAACTAATCAATTATGAAGATAATCGTTAGTTGCAGTCCTACTTTCCTCACATGAACTGCTTGCTTAAGTCCTTCCACAACATTTCTACTGAATTAAGATCAGGACTTTGACTTGACCATTCCAAAACATCAACTTTATTCTTCTTTAACCGTTCTCTGGTACGACGTGTGCTTAGGGTCGTTGTCTTGCTGCAGGACCCACTCTCTCTTGAGATTCAGTTCATGGACCTGAAATTGCTGGTATAATTCAGAATTCATTGTTCCATCAATGATGGCGAGTCGTCCTTGCCCAGATGCAGCAAAACAGGCCCAAACCATGATATTACTACCACCATGTTTCCTAGATGGGATAAGGTTCTTCTACTGGAATGCAGAGTTTTTCTCCAAACACAATGCTTCGCATTTAAACCAAAATGTTATATTTTGGTCTCATCTGTCGACAGAACATTTTCTATTAGGCTTGTCCACATGATATTTAGCAAACTGCAAAAGGGCAGCAGTGTTCCTTTTGGAGAGCAGTCACTTTTTCCTTGCGACCCTGCCATGCACACCATTGTTCAGTATTCCCCTTATTATGGACTCCTTAACATTAGCCAATGTAAGAGATGCCTTTAGTTGCTTAGAAGTTACCCTGGGTTCCTTTGTGACCTCGTGGACTATTAAATGTCTTGCTCTTGGAGTGATCTTTGTTGGTCTCCACTCCTGGGGAGGGTAACACTGGTCTTAAATTTCCTCCATTTGCACACAATCTGTCTGACTGTGGATTGGTGGGGTCCAAACTCTTTAGAGATGGTTTTGTAACCTTTTCCAGCCTGATGATTCCCCCCCCGGTCCTCAGAAATCTCTTGTTCGTGCCATGATACACTTCCACAAACATGTGTTGTGAAGATCAGACTCCGATAGATCCCTGTTCTTGAAATAAAACTCATTCACAGCTGATTGTCATCCTATTGGTTGAAAACACCTGACTCTAATTTCACCTGCAAATTAACTGCTAATCCTAGAGGTTCACACATTTTTGCCCTCACAGGTATGTAATATTGGATCATTTTCCTCAATAAATAAATGTCCAAGTATAATATTTTTGTCTCATTTGTTTAAGTGGATTCTCTTTGTCTACTTTTTAGGATTTGTGTGAAAATCTGAAGTTTTAGGTCATATTTATGGAGAGATGTAGATCATATTTATTTTTTTGTCAAGTGCATGATAATACATGCTTATTTATTAGTTAGTTTGTTTGTTTGCCTTCATAGTTAATCAATGAACTAGGAACTGTTGATACCAAACTCTCCCCTCAACTGCGCCAGCTGCTTTCTGAAAGCCAGGAAGAGAGAGCAGCTAAAAAACCACAGAGCAGCAAAAAAGACAAGCGTGAGGTAAGAATTTTCTTTTCCCATATAGGGTCAGTATTGAAGTGTCAGGAATAATTGCCTACAGTGCTCTGAAAAAGCCCCATCCTGATTTCTTCAGTTTTTGTATACTCATACTAAATTGTTTCAGAAATTAAAACAAAATCTAAGATAAAACAAAGGCAACATGAGTAAATGCAAAATACAGTATTTAAATGATAGTTATTTACTGAAGCAAAAAAATTTTCCAATACCAACTGGGCCTGTGTGAAAATGTATTTGCCACATTACTAATTCCCCAAATCTACAAAACTGTATTCATAATAGGGTTCAGCTGGACTAGACGCAACCAGGCATGATTACTGCAAACCCTGTTCAATCAAATCAACACTTAAATAGAACTTTTTCAACATCATGAAGTTGGTTAAAAGGTCCTACCCAGTAACACACTATGCCCATGTTGGAAAAAAAATTCCATAAATGATAAGGAAGAAGGTGATTGAAATACATCAGTCTGGGAAGGGTTACAAAGCTATTTCAAAGGCTCTGGGACTCCAGAGAACCAGAGTGAGAGCCGTTATCTCCACCTGGAAAAACTCGGCACAGTAGTGAACCTTCCCAGAAGTGTCTGACCTTCCAAAGTTCCTCCAAGAGCACAGTAACGACTCATCCAGGAAGTCACAAAGGAGCCAAAGACAACATCGAAGGACCTACAGGCCTCTCTTGCATCAATAAAGGTCACTGTTCATGACCTCACTATCAGAAAGACACTGGGGGAAAATGGCTCCATGGAAGAGTGCTGAGGTGAAAACCACTGCTAACCCAGAAGAACATTTAAGACTCGTCTGAATTTTGCCAAAACACACCTTGATGATCCTCAAACCTTTTGGGAGAATGTTCTGTGGATTGATGAGTCAAAAGAGGAACTGTTTAGAAGACAGGGGTCCCGTTACATCTGGTGTAACCGAACACAGAATTCCACAAAAAGAACATCATAGCTACGGTCAAGCATGGTGGTGAAAGTGTGATGGTGTGGGGATGTTTTGCTGCTACAGGGTCTGGGCAACTTGCAGTAATTGAATAATTGCATGAATTCTGCTCACTAGCAGAAAATTTTAAAGGAGAGGTCTTTAGAGATCCAAGGGGGATTCAGGCCATAAGTTGAAACTCAAGCATAGCTGGATTATGCAGCAAGACAATGATCAGAGGAGGAGTAAGTCCTAGTTCTAGAAGTAAGTGAAAGACTGATCTCCAGTTATCAGTAGTGTTTGGTTGCAGTTATTACTGCTAAAGGTGGTACAACCAGATTTTAAGTTTAAGGGTGCAATTAGTTTTTCACATGCGTGATAGGTGTTGGGGGTGTGTTTTTTTTTATTTTTTTTTTATTTTTTTTTTTTTTGCTTCAATAAATAAAACCTGTATTGTGTGTTTAATCAGGTTGCCTTTGTTTTATGTTGTATTTCGTTTGAAGATCTAAAAATATTTGGTATGAGTGACACAAAACCAGAAGAAATTGAATACTTTTTCACAGCATTGTACTTCTTATGGCTTCATAGATATCAAAGGTGGCAGATAAGCAGGAAGCTGAAGAGTCTGACTTGGATGAAGAGGCAGCCCTGCTCTTCTACAAAGGCATCGAGGAGAGACTGAAGCTAAAGAGAAAGAACAAGAGGCTGCCGGAGGACGGGTGAGAGATTAAGAATGATCATCAGTGTGTTATGAATAAACAGGGTCAAAGACCTCACTGACAGATACACTGGGACTCTAATTGTGTGTAGGTTAATGATTGAGCAGGAGGAGGCGGAAGAAGAAGCAGAGATGGACGGAGAGGCTAAAAGGGGCATTACCTACCAGGTACAGTGAAACTGACTGTGGAAGAGAAACAGCCTCAATTTGGCCCTTGTTCTAAACATTCAGATATTTAAAGAGGAGGCATGACAAGTTCCAAAATGTTTCATATATTGTGTTATGGGGTTTAAATAAGGATTAAGGAGTTCAGTTTCCATTTCTTAAATTAACACATTTACAAACTGTGGCCTTATTTTGAAGCTATTAAGTCATTAAGACCTACCTACCCTTAAACTCAAACAAGCAGAGACATAATACTGCTCTAAAACTGGTTCAAATCAAATGCAGTTAGTCATGTTAATGATGAATTGAATGTAGAGTGGTGAATATTTTGACAGGTTTGGTTGCTGTTGTATAATATCTGAAAATATCAATCAGTCCCTACAGGATTTTGCTGAGTTTTTGTGTGATTGTTGCGGCCAAAAATACTTGATTTTGCTTTTTGACGAATTTGTGGAGGGTTTTTTTTTGTGCTTTTTTTTTTTTTTGCAGAAGACTACTCGAATTGCACAAAATTGTTTTTCACGGTCTTTCACAGTGATGTTTGTTGGTAAATGAGCTCTTTTAGCTGTGCACATGAATTGAAGAGGGCTTTGGCTAAATGCACATTGTGATGAGGTCACATGATGCATCTTGGCCCTAGTCTGTGGAAAATCTGCGGTAATTTTGAAAAATTGCAAGCTTCTGCGAACTATACAGAATTTGCTTGATTTTGCATAAATTTTTGTGATCACAAAATTTTTAAACATCCTGAAGGGACTGATCAGTGCAAACAGAGTTAGACACAAGGGGGATTTCAGAAACAAGTTTACTGTTCCTTCAATCTCACATAGTCAGCTAGATAGAAGTAGGCTATGGGGGTTATTGAGAATCAGTTGGGCCTTACTAATCTGACATCATGAAGTACAGTACTGGTGAGTGGATGCTTCAGTTTGATTTAGGACATCTGTTTATCTCTGCTTTGTCGATGGGTTCCTCATATAGACACCAGAATTTGTGGTGCTGAGTTTATAAACTGTACAGGAGCTTAGCACTCAGATCTAAAACTGATGTGCTTCTACCTGCTCCAAGAGTGCAACTTTAGACATCGTTTTCTTTATACTGATGTTACTTATTCTAATTATACGCAGTAAATGTACATTTTGTCCTCAAATATGTCATTTTTTGCTTGCAAAGATGGCCAAGAACAAAGGACTCACTCCAAAGAGGAAGAAAATTGACCGCAATCCCAGAGTCAAACACAGAGAGAAATTCAGACGTGCCAAGATTCGCAGGAAGGGTCAGGTACGAGTTAGACACGAAAACTCACTAAAAGTACATAACATGATTATTGTCTTATTCTGAAAATGAGATGACCCGTGCATCTGTTTCAGGTTCTTGATGTTCGGCGTGAGGAGACGAGATACAGTGGAGAACTATCTGGAATTCGTGCTGGAATTAAAAAGAGTATCAGGCTCAAGTGATCAGTCCAGTTATATGAAGCAATTAAAAAGTCAAGACTATACAGTTTGGGTAAAATTGGATGTTTATTTGTGAACCATTTGTTTTGATGTGCACATCCATAAAATAAAAAAAATTTAAAAAATTCTCTGAGCTGATTAATCATGCAGCAGCAATTATAGTGCCACTTAAATGACTTCAGGACTGATTACGTTCCCTTCCTATGCTGATAATGTCTGGAAAAAGGAACACTGATATTTGATACACACTAGAAATTATATTTTTTACAACCACAAACTTCTATTGTAACCCTGCACATTAGCATGCAGTTATCTTATTAAAGATCAGTAAATAGGTACATGGTGCATGCTTAGGAATGTTTTTTAATCTAGCTGGTGGCAAGTCATATTTTGTTACTCTATCCAAAACAGCCAACACCTTGGGATGACAGTTTGTTCTAGTTTTACTGTGCATTTAAAGGCAAATACAAGTCTGCATTTTCCACTGATCTAGAACCTATACTTGAACTATTTTAAGTGAAGTGAAGAACAGGGAGTTAAGAGGCTGTTAGCACACTTCTAAACGTTTTGGTTTATGAACTGAGTGTGTGCATGTGACAAATTCCTGACGATCTTATCTTCAATTTCAACTTCTCGCTGAGCTTCCTCATCTGTAAGGACCAGTTCTGTCTGGGAGTCTTTAGTGACGATGACAACGTAACCATGCCGTGTGTCTAGGACATTGGCCACGACTGCCTGATGCTTGTAGGTGTCCAAGGCACAACGAGCTCGCTCCAACAGGATGGATGGATCCGTTTCCAGCTTGAATGAAATGACAAACGCTTTTGGGGCCCAGTCCTTCACCAGTGGTTTAAGGATTTTGGGTACCATTTTCATGCTTATCTGAAAGGCCACAATCTCTGGTTAGAAGTTTCAAGATCATCAGATGTGACAAGAAGATAAACATTTTTATGCGATTCTGTACCTGTAAAGGTCCATTGGAGGATTGTATTTTGTGCTCCGGCATTTCAGAAGCTGGGATGTAGAAATCAGAAACCGCCGCAGCCAAATAAAACATGGCTTTGGAACCTTAAAAAAAAAAAAAAAAAAAAAATGTAAATGCAATTTATTTTAACCTCAGTTGTGAACTTTACACTCAAAGTGTACTAAACTATATATTTCCTTGGCACTGGCCTACCCTTATCTGTACCTATATGTATCCACCACCTGGAAATGTACACTTACCGTCCACTTTACATAAAATAATCACAATAAAATGTGTAAAATGAAAAACATTTCTTCTCCAAATACAACTTTAAAGCTTAGATAAAAATTTATTCTTAAACCATTTGCATAATGTTAGTGGATTACAACTTGCTCACATTAAAAACATGTACACTAGCCACCCACTTTATTAGGAACACCTGCACATTCATGCACTTATCTAATCTTTCAATCGTGTTGCAGCACTGCCATGCATAAAATTGTGCAGATACAGGTAAGAGCTTCAGTTAAAGTTCATATCAAATATCAGAATTAAGACAAAGTGTGATCTGTGATTTTGATTGTGGCGTGATTGATTGTACCAGATGGGCTGGTATTTCAGAAACTGCTGATCTCCTGGGATTTTCACGCAACAGTCTCTAGAGTTTACACAGAATGTAACACCAAACTGTGGTGAGCAGAAAGACATCTCAGCACGCACAAAATATCCAAGCTTGAACTGGATGTGCTACAACAGCGGAAGACTACATTGGGTTGTACTCATGTTAGCTTCAGATTTCTGTACTTAGCTATCATGGGTGCAGGCTCAACCAAACAGGACAGTTGAAAATTAAGTGATATAAATAAATCACCTGGTATTTTTCCATTCTTCTACTGCCCAGTGTAGGTGAGTCTGTGCCAGTGATTGCCTCAGATTTCTGTTCTTGGCTGACAGTAGTGCAACCTGATATGGTTTGATGTGTTGTGCACTCCGAGATGCTCTTCTGCTCACCACACTTGTAAAGAGTGCTTATTTGAGTTACTTTATACTTCCTATCAGCTCAGACCTGTCTGGGCATGATGTTTGATGTGAACATTAACTGAAGCTACTGGCCGGTATCAGCATGATTTCATGCATTGTGCTGCTGCCACATGACTGCTGATTGGATAACTGCATTAATGAATAGGTGTTCCTATTAAAAGAGACAGAGAGTGTGTAT
Source organism: Stegophilus panzeri (assembly GCA_024331685.1). Taxonomy (NCBI): domain Eukaryota; kingdom Metazoa; phylum Chordata; class Actinopteri; order Siluriformes; family Trichomycteridae; genus Stegophilus; species Stegophilus panzeri. The sequence continues at coordinate 20,235,899 of JANDJT010000114.1, forward strand.
ATATAGTGCATCTTTAAAAAAAAAAAAAAAGGATTCAAGATACACATTTGGACTTAATTAACTTTTAAATTAAAGCTTTAAAAGGTACAAAAAGTGTATGCTTCAATGTACCACTCCAGCAGCAAAGAATGGTACAGTTTAGTACGCTTTTTCCTTTAGACTGTATGTGGTGTGTGCGGTTATTTATTTCTACCTATTGAACTGAGAGCTTGTGCTGCAGCTTTGAGAAGGTGGAGATACTCGGATAAGGTGCTGAACTCCACTGGAAGAAGTAACCCTGCAGATTTCACTGCCTGGTACCGCTTCAGGACCTCTGTGATGTTTGGCAGCTTTGTCTGATCCACTGTGACCAGACCAGTGCCCTCCTGAACAGTGTCTAATGTCAGACAGTCCAGCAGATTGACCCCTGTGTATAGGCGTGTGTAGGGGTACAGAGAGCGCTGTCTGTGCAGGAAGATCACAGCATACCCCTGAGCGAGAAAATACTCGGCTGAGGAAGCTCCACGCCGACCGCTGCTGAAGTTGTCGAGAAAGCGCACCGTCCTGGACTCAAGAGGAACCTTGGTGCCTCCTGAAGTGATGAGCACGACCATGCGACCTGCAGCTCCATGCTGCTCTGCAAACGCCGCCATCACACTCCTGACCTCCTCAACATGAGCCGGGACAGCAAACTCCTCACTCAGGCTGCCTGCCGCTGCAGCGTCACAACTCGCCATTGGGCTTACACCTGCATTGTAAAATAACATGGCTGTGGATTGAGTTTACACACTTTCAACAGTCCAAATTCTAACATTTAACTTCTCTTGCTTTATTTACTAGAAAGTAACCGTGCACATACTCTTACGTAACTGGAGACTGAATACTCATAAACAAACTGCACATCTGACTGTTCTTACTAATTATGTAAAGCAACATATTAACGCGTAGTGCGATTATTTTATATTTAATAATCTTACTTTGTGTGAACGTGTGTTACCGGACCACCACAACTAAGTGTCAGAAGAGTTCAAACTTTTGTTTAAAAGGTGACCGCAATTCCACTTCCTGGTTAACTACGCGTGTGCGAATTGGCCTGTCCTGATTGGCTTGTTATATGAGGCGACAAGCAAGTTCAAAATAAAAGTTCATGACCGACGTACTGCGGATTAATCTTACCTTTAAAAGTAGTCTTTATACATATTGTTCATAAAGGAAGAAAAACATTGGCGAAATATTTTTTTTTCCAAGTGCTCAAATCCAACCCCTGCATTTTAGTCACTTGAGGAAAAACAGTAAACTACATACCAGTAAAGGAAGCATTTTGCCATTCAGAATAAGGAATAGGGGGCAGTGTTGTTCCAGTAAAATATTACACACACTTCCATGCCATCAGTTTTATACACGCACGAATATTGGGCTTCAGCAGTCAGACACCTCCAAACTGCAACTAATTATATGCCGTCAGCCCACTTCTCACATTGGGTTAGTTTATTAGGAACACCCTACTAATACTGGGTTATCACCTCAAACTAGTCTGGCCATTCTCCTCTGACCTCTTTCATCATCAATGCGTTTCAACTTACAGAACTGCTGTTCACTGAATTTTTTGTTTTTCGCACCGTTCTGTATAAACTTTAAAGATTGTTGTACATGAAAATGGCAGGGTATACAAAATACTAAAACCAGCCCTTTTGGCACCAGCAACCATGTTGCGGTTCAAGTTATACACACTCACCCTTACTTTATTAGGAACATCTGTACACACATATTCAGGCAGTTATTTAACCAGCCAATCACGTGGCTGCAGTGTAATACAAAAATCATGCAGATGGATGTTTACATCAAACATCAGAATGAAGAAAAAGTGTGATATATGTGTCTTGAACGTGGCATGGATGTTGGTACCAGAAGGTCTGGTTTGAGTATTTCATAAGCTACAGATTTCCTAGAATTTTCATCAACAGTCTCTAGAGTTTATACAGAATGGTACAAAAACTAAAGACACTGAGTGAGTGACAGTTCTGTGGATGGAAATAACTTGTTGATGAGAGAGGTCAGAGGAAAATAGCCAGATTGGTTCGAGCTGTCAGGAAGGATATAGTAACTCGTATAATCACTGATATGAGTTGGTGAGGAAAAAAAAAAGCATCTCAGCGTGCACAAAACATTGAACCTTGAGGCGATTTTATTTATTTATTTAAATAATTTTCAGCTGTCTGTTTCGGGTGAGTCTGTGCCTATGATAGATAGATTCTTGTTCTTGGCTGACAGGAGTGGAATCTGATGTGGTCTTCTGCTATAGGTTGTTTAACACATCTAGATGTAAATATGAGGGAATGAAAGCTGAAATTCTGATCTATCATCTCATATTCATCTTTTCATCTCAAACCTTCAGTGTATGGTGAAAACAATAGAATTGGCCTCGCCGTTCCTATACTTTCAAAGGGGACTGTAACTGCATGAATGTACAGGGTTTCTTATTAAAGTGGATGGGTATAGGTGTCATTTTGGATGTGTACCGTTACTGATCGGCTTGGGGAGTAACCGAATACATGTAACAGCGTTATGTAGGCTAATCAGGATACAAAAATCTGGTAACTGCAATCCATTACAGTTACGTAAACAAAAAACCCCCAAAGTAATCAGATTACAAGTAGGCCTACATTTTGTTGAAAAAAAAAGGGAATACTATCCGGATTGTTTTTTTTTCCCATTTAAAACTAAAGAAATGAAACTTTTGCAGGGACGGGGGGATAGCGAGAGACAGACAGACAGACAGACAGACAGACGGAGACTCAGAGGATCAACTTTCCGTGTCTGTCAATGAACGCCCAAGTACAGGTGCATCTCAAAAAATTAGGATAAGTGGAAAAGTTATTTTTTTTTCCGTAATTTAATTCAAGAAGTGAAACTCTAATATATTCTAGATTAATTACACAAAGTTAAATATTTCAAGGCTTTTTTTGGTTTGTTTTAATCTTGATGACGCCTTACAGCTCATGGAAATCAAAAATCCAGTATCTCAAAATATTAGAATAAATAATTTGTAATACAGAAATGTCGACCTGAGAAGAGCTCTAATCAGCTAATTAACTCAAAACACCTGAGCCTTTAATCTCTCAGTCTGGTTCAAAACACACAACCACAATCATGGGAAGGATCAAGGCCGCGTTATCCCAATGGGCATCATGGGCTGCAGCCCAGGGCCCCGAACACTAGGGGGCCCCCGAGAGAATTCTCTTTTGCATTTTAAAAATGATACAGTTTGGTCCAGGTAATTATCCGTACATAGAGCAGCGTGACACACACACACACAAACAAACAAACAAACAAACAAGTCATGGTACAGGATAACATCACTTCAACAACATGTTGCACGAAAATGTCAGAAAATATGACAGTGCCGCTATAAAGAGAAAAGAGCAGCAACAGAAAAAAACAGAGAAATTAAGAAACTCTAAGGAAAATACCTAAGCTTACAACTTTCTTTAAAAATATATAGAAGAACTCCTAGACGTTGATAAACATGAGTGAGGCTAATTTTACTAGGCTACATCAACTACAATATCAGCCACGGCCGGGGGGCTTACTGGATCTATCGAGACGACCGTGCCACTTTAGGTAGGCCGAATATAATAATAATAATAATAATAATAATAATAATAATAATAATAATCTCTTAGATTCATATAACACTTTTCAAGTCACTCAAAGCGCTTTACATTGTATGCGGGGAAATCTCCTCAACCACCACCTGCGTGTAGCATCCACCTGGATGATGATGTGCCCCCTCCTTCACCAACACTTCTGAATCAGGTGGTTCAAAATTGGGGCTTATAAAAATAGACTGAGGACATCATTGCATGAACAAAGGCTTAACTGTTTGCCAGTGATGTCAAGTGAGTACAACATTCTGCATCAACTTGATTTTAAGGATTTAATCGAGGAATTCTCTTTGGCGAAGAGCAGGAAGAAGCCCCTTTAGTGCTGAGTGAGATTTAATTCATTTTATTTGCTGGGCTGTTTCTGATTTGTAAAATTATTACTCAATACCATTGTTTAATTTATGTGGATTATTTTAGCCTATATGAGTTGATATGCTCTCAGTATTTCTCTTTATTTTATTTGATCAACAAATTGAATGCAAGTGTTCACTATGTGCTCCTTGTTTGAGCATTTTGGCATATTTGGTGTTTGCCGAGTGCGACGTGCCTTTAGTCTTTATGGTTCTTTGATTGCGCATTTGATTTACCAGTTGATGGAATATAACTGGGGCCCCAAGGGATGCATTAGCCCCTAGCCCCGCAAAGGCTTAATGTGGCACTGGGGAGGATGAAAGTAAATGTTACATTTCATTTGGAAATCAAGGTCCCAGAGTCTGAAGGAAGAGTGGAGAGGCACAGAATCCAAGTTTCTTGAAGTCCAGTGTGAAGTTTCCACAGTCAGTGATGATTTGAGGTGCCATGTCATCTGCTGGTGTTGGTCCACTGT
>JANDJT010000114.1:20310650-20323926 GCA_024331685.1 Stegophilus panzeri
ATATATTAGGGCTGTCATGATACCAAAAATCTAGTAGTCGGTACCGATACCACCAAAAGTACACGATACTTGATACCGAAGTTGATACCACGGTGTGGTTTAAAAAAAAAATTTTTTTAAATTAAAATTTGATTTAAAAACTCCTGCAGGACATCCTCCTCTGGCTGATACTGGCAAAAAGAGAGAGAAAGATATTTTAGTTATCAAACACTGTCTGTCAATGACTAATGAATCAGTGCTAATAACAAGTGCTAAGGTGCACTCTTAAATGTGCACGCACACACCCACACCCCTTATACTCTGAATGCAAGCATTAGTTTAAATTCACTGATATGGTGGCAACCCAAAAAGATTTATTAAAAGCATGAACATTTGAATAATTATTAGTGACATTAGGCTACATGTTGCTGTTGTTTTTAAACCACAATTTTGGTATCGAGTATCGTGTACTTATGGTGGACTACTAGATTTTTGGTATCGTGACGTGTGTGTGGGTATATATGTATATATGTGTGTGGGGTTTTTTTTGTATAATATACATACACAATATATGTTTTTATGTCATCGATTAAGAAGCAGCTTATATTTCCGGTTAGCATAAAAAAAAGAACTTATTTTTTACATTTTTTTTTTAAAATTTAAACAGCTAGTGTTTCATAAAAGACGATACTGCCCTTCATACGCTAGACGGGAGAGTAATGAGACATTGACAACGATTTTCATAATCGATTATCAGTTTTATCGATTAGTTGTTGCAGCTGTAATGTTGTGTGCTTCCAACAGTTTGGGGGGGAAGGCCCACATATGGGTTTGATGGTTAGGTGTACACACATTTTTGGCCATATAGTTTATCTAAGAATATTTAGTGCTCCATTTATTGGCATTTATGTTCTCAGATTAAGATACAAGTTTATACAAGTAGACAATTTAGCAGTGTTGTAACACCCTTGCTTTATGAGGGTACAAAGCCCAAAGTGTTGGAGAGAATTATCAATGCAGAGCTAGTTGCCCTGGCTTCTTTTAACTGCCAAAGCAAATTGTTCCAATATGATAGCACCAGGTAGAATTCCAGCTATGCAGCAGTACTCAGAGCAGCAAACAGCAGTGTAATCAGCACTTTCATAAAAAACCAACAAGATGAATTTGAACACTACTGTGCTATTTTTTAATAGGATTTTATTTTCATTATTTTGCCCAACTTCTTCTTTAGCACTTTTTTTATTTGAAAAAATATAGGATAGTTTACCCTACAGATATCCTCTGACATTACTTAACAGACAAAACAGATGAACTGCAAAATGTGCAACTGTTGGTCATAGTGTTTTAATTAGACATTACAGATCTTACTTTTGCTCCCACTATCACCGCATCTACACTGTGAGTGAGGAGCAATGTAGCCTCGTTACTAACACATTACTTCCGTTATAATAAACGACAGACGTTACACTGCCACCGTGCAAATACAGCATATAACGACAATAAACTTGAATTAAATTTAACTTTTTAAGCAACTTGCACCAGTTTCCCCTGCCCCTTGAACACAGTGGAGCATTTTTGATACAAAAATGAGTTTGTTCTCGTGCATCACTGTCGTGCTTCTGTGCTACACAATCTCCACTTTATAAAGTTTGATCTTCTCTGTGGTGTTTAATATAAAATGCTCTCCTGCCTTAGAGGACTTGGAGGTCGCACACTTTCTTCCTCAGTCCCTTGATGATTACGCCTCCATCTGATGGTGACTGAGGTCATGTTGGGAATAAAAGGTAACGGTGACAAACAGAAAACTGAAGAAATTCATTGTCTCTGTCTCTGGGTATTCTGGCTAGCGGCGTCGCATTACGTGCGTATGACGTCATGCGCCACTGACCAGGAAGTGGCTTATACTTCCAGTTAGTAAAAAAACGTTCGTGTTCCATTTGAGATGATATTACCTTTCTAAACTTCATACACTAGACGGTAGAGTACACAGTACATAGTGTAAGTGTATAGTACGTTATTCGGGACACAACTTTAGTATTTACTCTCTGAAGCGTGTTTTCGGAAAAGTAACGTAATGAGTAAATGTACCCCGTGCAGCACACACACCAACTAATCGATTTTCATAATCGATTATTATTGATTAGTTGTTGCAGCTCTAAAGTCAACACTGAATTACCATGAAACCATGACACTAACATTATAACTATTATACCTGTTGCGTAGGTTACATAGGTGTAGTGGACCTCAAGATGGGATATGTCAGAGTTGAGGTGGCAAGTCTTATTTCAGTATTGAAGCTGCTACCCTGTGCAACAACAACGCCAAGGCTCACTTGATGTGCAGCGGTAGCAAAGGCTAGCCTGTCCTGTCCGATCCCACAGAAGAATTACTATAGCACAAATTGCTGAAAAAGCTAATGATGGAAAGGTGTCAAAACACACAGTGCATCGCAGCTTGCTGCAGCCCAGTCAGAATGCCCATATTGACGCCTGTCCACCACCGAAAGCATCTATAATGGGCACAAGAGCATCAGAGTTGGACCATGGAGCAATGGAAAGAGGTGGCCTGGACTGATGAATCATATTTTCTTTTATATCACGTAGACGGCCGAGTGCATGTGTATTGCTTACCTGGGGAGGAGGTGGGTCGCTTACCATCGCTTACCTGCGGAGGATGTGCTGGGCAATGTTTTACTGGGAAAGCTTGGGTCCTGGCATTCATGTGGATGTTACTTTGACACGTACCACCTACTTAAACAGTGGTGTGGACCAACTGCACCCCTTCATGGCAACGGCATTCCCTAATGGCAGTGGCCTCTTTCAGCAGGATAAGTGCGCCCTGCCACACTGCAAAAACTTTTCAGGAATGGTTTGTAGAACATGACAGAGATTTCAAGGTGTTGACTTGGCCTCCAAGTTCCCTAGACCTCAATCCGATTGAGCATCTGTGGGATGTACTGGATAAACAAGACTGATCCACAGAGGCCCCTCCTCCCAGCTTACAGGAGCTAAAGGATCTGGAACATGGTGCCAGATACCACAGCACACCTTCAGAGGTCTTTTGAAGTCCAAGCCTCAACTGGTCAGAGCTGTTTTGGTGGCACAAAGGAGACCAACACGATATTAGGCAGATGGTTTTAATGTTATGGCTGATCGGTATATTGTCCCACTGGTGAAATTCTGACTGTCAGTGTTGATTTGACAAAGCATTTTAATTTTGAGTACAGTGTGTTATATACATGTTGTGGTTTCTGTTATCTGTATGCTTGTCATGCAAAAGTATGTTCTTCCATATCACAGAAAAGTCATTTGCATTGACTTTCCCAGCTCCACACACAGCTCTACTTTTTTGTTTGTAGCAAAAATGGCTTTTTTTAACCTTGCGTTAACAGTAAGGTTATTAGAATACCTGTCTTACCAGGGTTCATTTAGTAACCTCTTGAATAATCTCTAATGATGGAGGTCTAGGAAAGTTTCTGTTTTGTAGAGTGAGGACGTCAGGCTGGATTTGGTGTAGGCGGTGGGATGGCTGTGGTTCCCTGGACCGTGTGACCCAGCCTGTCCTTTTGGCTCACATGGGTCGATCGACACCAAGACTGAAGAGCTCAGATTGGTCCATAGTCCTCCACAGGTGGGAGTGTTATCTGCCAGTAGGCTCACTGTGAGCAGCGGGCACAGCGGTGTGGTGGAGGTCAGCTCTACTGCTGTGAGGAGTGGCAGAGAGGCTACTCCCCACTGTGCAGCACAGATAGATGCTAGTCTGTCTGAGACTGACTAGTCTGTTCCCCCTTGCAGAGCACAGTGTCTGAATTAGTTAATGTAGCACCTCTGAGCCTTCACACTGCCCTCCGTTCTGAACATTTCCCCTTTCTGCTAGAACCCTGCTGTGAGACCTGGACATTAAGAATTTCCTGTGTGTTGAGGAAGAATTGCTTTCATGACTCTTCATGGCTAAGTGCATGAACTCTGATAACCTTGCCTGAATAGCTTAAGTAACAATAAGTTTCCTTGATATTCATTAAAGAAGCCGTCAGCACAGGTTACAGATAACTGAGGGTGTAAATGCATGGCCTTTGCCCATATCACAGGATCGAATAAGCAGTGAGCAGCCATCCTACTGTGCTGTATGTTTGTTTATTACTCGTACAACACCACCAATCTGCTCCTGCCTTAAAAAGTTGAAAGCAAACCTACAGAGGCAAAGGCAAAAGTAACTGTATGCTTTGATAAATATTATGCTATCATATTATATGACACTCAATGAACAAGTTCTGCAAGGATGAAAAAATTAAACGTTTCCACCGTTCGTTTTCTTGATGAATTTTCTCTGAAGAAAACCTGATGATAATCATTTATCTTTATGCTCAAAAATATATGACTAAATGTAATGACTTGTTTCAGCTTATAAAAACAAGACAAAATGTCAAAACTAGTTGATTGGACAAAGGTGAACCCCCACCCCCAACCCCCCCCCCCCCCAAAAAAAAGCATCTTTGCACACTTACACTATATTGCCAAAAGTTCCTGCTGTCACAAAGTTGGAAACACACAATTGTACAGAATATCTTTGTATGCTGTAGCATTAAGATTTCCCTTTGCTGGAACTAATAGGCCCAGACATGTTCCAGCATGACAATGCCCCTGTGCATGAAGACATTATAGCACATGAAATGAAATAAAAATTTAAACTTACTCAAGCCCTCACTCCCTCCTCTGAAATAGAAACACACTTTTCCAAAATGCTCCTACATTCAGCAGCAAGCAGGAGCTGGAAGATTCCCCCAGATCTTTAAGGTTTGGTGTTTGGGAGAGCTTTGTGTTTACAGTATGCTATAACTCTGATGGACAGTGAGTGGTGAGTTGCCTTCTGAATTAAATCTCCTTATTGTGGTGTTGTACAGAGCATGCTCTATTGTTTTCCTAAGAATTATTCTTTTATCATTATTATTTTTTTATTTTCCAGCCCCAAAAGCCCCTCAACATGCTCAAAAACGTATGAAATTCGACCCTCACGTTAGGCCCGGCAAAGGGTCACACATGGGAGTGGTTGGGGGACTCTTTAGCGCCCCCTTTTACATGGTACAAAACCTTGGTGCATATATCATACGTACTTGTACGTATATGTACGACACTCTGTACACATATTGTTCTCATCAACCCGAACAACTTTCGCACTGACAATCATTAGCTCTGCCCAACAGGAAGTTGGCTATTTTGGATTTTGTGAAAAGCGCATGCGGTGAACTTTTAAATACTCCTCCTAGGGGATTCATGTGATTGTCACCGGACTTGGTCAACATTATGCCAAAACACTGAAGATGCTAAATTGCAAAGGGATTTTTGATATCTCGAACAGTTTCGCCATGGCGAGGCAATACATTTATGGCAAAAAAAGAGAAACAGGAAGTGTCTCGAGTGCACTGAGTGATTTAGATGAAACTATATGAGCTATATGTTTGGTATTGGGGGCTGATCACGGGGATGTGGCTATTGTGAGTCTTGTAGTGCCCACTTTTGACTAAAGTGGTGGGGTCAGTTTTACCTACAGTCACCAAACTTGATACATAGACAGTCATTAGCTCCGCCCAACAAGAAGTAGGTCATTTTATGTGGATTGTTTTGAAAATTGCAGGCTCTGAATTTTGTGTGGACATGGAAGCTGTTGTAAAGCCGTAGACCTGGGCTTAACCTAACACATCAGCACAAAACAAGTTACTCTACAGCACTCAAAATACATTGTTTTCCTACACCCACCAGGTGGCGATGGTACCGTAGTGCTTCTTCGCTGCTTACAGCTATATTTGCATTTGTTTCCACACAGCAGGTTTATTTGCCCACTGACTGAGCTCTTTTCAAACATCTAAAGCTTGTGCCAGTTTATCAATAATATATTTAATTAAAATTAATATAAATTAAATGTACAGAGATGATGCTTTGTTGTGCTGTACTCAATTTTATACAGTTTGGTATTTCCCCATTTTACATGAAAGGTTTTGTCTGTACGTTTTAAATTTTTTTTTACTTGGAAAGCTGTTGGCATGCTGACAGGATTGATAATGTTGACTATTCTGTAAGTTATTGCTGTTTCTTGAGTAATTTATTAGTAATTACATAATCACCTTACATATTTTTATTTTTATTTTATTTTATTTTATTATCTAAGGTACCCTAACTGATTTTGGATCCCATCCACTACTGTTCTTTTATTATTATTATTTTTAAATGTGGGTTTAAAACCTAATAGAAAGATTTAATAACACGGGATTCTGTTGTTTCTGATGGATTTTATTGCAGTTGGCAAAATATTTATTTATTTATTTATTTATTTTTACAAAAATGTATTTGTAATATATTTGCATGAATGCATGTTTAAATACATGTGTATATATAGAATATTGATATGGAATGTGTGTCCTGATACTATATTGTATAACACAGCCTGGACTTATTTCTCTCTCTCCTTCTACAGAATTCTATACGGCACAATCTTTCATTGAACAAGTGTTTTCTCAAAGTGCCTCGGTCCAAAGATGACCCAGGAAAGGTAAGCTTGCCTCATTATTATTTTTGTTTTCTTCTTTATCTCTTGCATGCACCTTTCAGTGTAGCTAAAATGTTTATGGTGCTTTGTTTTAATAATGTCCACTTTAAGTTTATATACCGGTGTGTTTTTTCCAGTGATTGTAGACTGCGGTTTCAGTCATATACTTAGTCATATACTTAATACTTATGTTAGGAGAAGAGTGACAGCACATTTGTAGTGATGTAGAAAAGCTCTGCAGTGGTCAAGCAGAAGGCATTTCATCTTTGTCCCTTGTGGAAGAGTAAGAGAAAAGTTCTGCAGTCAGCAAGCAGGCCTGAGCTCACAGCGACTAGGTCCTGTAAATACAACCACAGGAGACTGATGGATACAGTGACAAATAATGTAAATATTGTAAATTATACTTCAGCTGTTGCTTTTGAAGAAGATATTTGGAACTGTTGTAATAAGAAAGGAGATGTTATGGGGAAAATTACTTTTCTTCTCCTGGCTTTCTGGAAACACTACTGCTTACTTCCTGCTGCAGTGTGTTATGTGGCTTATATAACATTGTTTTTGAAGCCCAGGATAGTATTACTGAGCCTTTCTTAAATGTGTATGTTGACTACATGAGTGTTTGGCATAAAGCCATAATTTAGTGTGTTATTTAGTGTTCTGTGGTGCCAAATTGCATCTGTCAGTGCTTTGGCGGAATTTCAGAAGTTACTACAAAACACAGCTTACATTACATAAATACATCATACATCTCGGTGCTTCATTCTGTGTGTGTTAGTTCAAAAGCAGGGGTTAAATTTAGGGTAGGAAGAGCTCAGAGATGGGTTATGTGAATAGTAAGCTGACTTGAGCTCCCACACCTTATAGATGAAAATCTAACTCATAATATGGCTTAATGGTAGTAATACTGATGGTGTAATATAGTTTAATAATTCTTTATAAAAATGCTTTCATTTCAAAAAAAGTAAAATGGATTTGTTCAGTCAAGGCGGTTGGTAAAACAGTATCTGTTCATCGTGTGTCTTTGCTAGAAAGATATTTGAGATCACTTTGATGACGGAACAAAAAATCAGTACTGAAAACGTCTGGCCACCAATTGGAGTTATTTTGAAAACTTGTTTTAATCACCATGATAATGTTGAGAACTCCACAGCACACATCCTGTTCCCACATTGTTGGCAACTATGAAATACTTAATGCACTCCACATCCTACATAATTAACCCTGACCAAACGCCAGCTAGGAAAGATGCTTAAAAATCCATCCCCAGTGTAGTTAATAACCTTTCAAAATTACTATCACCATCAAGATAAGTCACCAGGAGGGACCAAGCACCATGTTCTCCCAGTATTAAGTCCTGGAAATGTCACTCTAGAGAATAATGTCACTGCTGTAAGAACCAAGGTGAGGTAGGCTAGTAGACATGTTTATTACGGTTGTATCAGTGAGATTGTTCTTGAATCTCTGTTTAAACCTTAATAGGAATACATATTTGACTCAACCTTTTCCTGGCTTCAACCGCATCCAGAGAGCACGATCTTCTTCAGACCAGACAGCGAGGCTTAAAGAGGAGTACTGAGGCATGTCAGAAGATGAGGCCTGAATGTTAATTTCATGTTTTGCTGTAATCCTCTGATATTGACACTCCTGTGAGCTGCTTCACCAAATATGAATAATCTATTGCTGTATGGATTCAATGGCAAACACACAGCCAACAAGCTTGCATCTCAGATGTTCAATTTGGAATTTGCCTCTCCCTTCCCCTGAAGAAAAACTTCAAAGCCGTCCAGGGCCTTCATGATATGTTCCATCAATATTGTAATGTGATGGGAATATGGAGCCTGCTGCTTGCTTGAGATAGTAACAGAAGCATGGCTTTCAAAGAGATGGCAGAAAAGATGATGCACTGTGCCACAATATTCATGAAGGCTGCAAGAAGTTGCTGTAATTTAGCAGTTAATCCATAAACATTATTTGCACAGATAGAGTCGTATTTGCTCCAGAGTGTCCTCATTTAAAAACATGGTTGTTAAGGAGGCGAGAGATCCATCATGAACTGTACTTTGACTGCATTGAAACAGGATAGATAACTGACATTTCACCTCTGGCCTGTTTTGTTTAAAAATGATCCAGTTTTGATTTGCTTTAGTGTAAGAATGGGATTGTATCAAAGTCATTTGCTGGGCGGTTTATCGTAGAGGAAAAGAGTATAGTTATCTCTCATGTTTGTTTCATCTAATTCTATCATCACTTTGTCAATAATCATTTATTGTAAATTTACACATTTGTTAGTAACGTGCATGCTCTTTCCTGCCTTCTCTGAGGCCACAGCACCACAAACACGATTATTTTTAAAATGGTTTTTGCCGCTGTGTTTTCTAAAATATTTCCATCCGAACAAACGGTGCATTTGAAAATATCTCCATGCATCTCCATGAAAATCCAAAAAGGATTTGAAAACTCCCTCAGCAGCACACCAGGCCAGTGATAGTATGTCATAAACTGTTCTGTCAAATGCCTCAAGAATAACATTCATATTGAGTGGTAGAGAGAACAAACACAAACACCGGTATGGCCAAATGGTCATTTATTCATTCGTTCATTCAGTCATTGTCATCTTCAGTAACTACTTGATCTTGCTACGGGTCATTGTTGGTCAAACGGTCTATAACAAAAAGTGACGAACACAAGGAGTCATATGTGTGGCGTGGTAACCCCGGGTCTTCTCCAAATTCTCAGTTCATAATGCAGTTTGTAGCGGTGGATTTAGGCGCAATACAGCACTGATCATATTCTGTTGCCTCTGCATGAAGATGAAACAGTATGTACAGTCATAATGAAGGTTTTATTTTAATTTAATTACGAACACAATATCAAATAATACTAGAAACAAACAACTGGTCAGCAGCTGTGATAAACAAGAGGTTTATCACAAAGGAGGGTCAAAATGCAGAGCTGGAAAAACCCAACAATTTCAGAAATATCATAAGATCTGTTCTGTGGATCGAGACAGAAGCTTGTCCCAATGGCTTTCAAGATTTTGCAGCTAATTAAAACCATTGCTGTGCATCCTCCATTTCCTTCACTCAGAGTGTCAGTGTGTGCTGCAAGTGTAAATGATTGCCTCTCATTCTCTCTCACCGTGAGCCGTCCTTCACAACTTACGGTGGTTATGCCTCAGCACTTTCATGAAAGCAATAACAGTAAAGTGCTTTTCTTCTTATAAGCGATGGTTTCAGAGGTGTTGCTAATAGAAGGATTAAGACTGAATGATGAGGTTGTGTCTCAGTGCCACTGAATTGATGCTGAGGTGTTCTGCTAATTTAATCATCTTGGTGTATAACTGCACCTAACTTTTTAGGCTAAAATTAATGTTTGTGACATTAATTGTTGTTGGCAAGGCTTTTGAGAATTATTTTACTGGATTATTTTCCCCTAATTTTTTGAAGATTGTCTGCCACAGGTTTGTTGTGCACCGTACCTGTTTGTGACTGGTACATTGGTATTACCCAGTACTTTTGCAGACTTTTTCTTTTCATTAGTTGCAGTCATTTAATGACATTTTCATCAAGAATGCCTCATTGGAAATTAGTCTGCTAAATGTTTAATTAACGCATTAGGAGTGCTGCTGTTTTGCCCTGCTTTTCTGACATTGGTTGACCAGTCAGCATTTGACCGTACATTTTTACGCATTTGGTTGCTTAATTCTTTAGTTTGCTGTTTGATAGGTGTTTATAATGGCCCAGGTTCTCATTGAACCATTTACAGCAATCTGCTGATTAAGTCTACAAAGGACATTTCGAGGCAAAGTGGGTTTTGAGCATCTAAGGCATGTGATTCAAGGGATCGTTCTTAAGCTGTCATCATACCTTAAGAATAGCTTACACTATTGAACATGTGTTAGAAATAAACTGTATTAAGGAGTACTTTTAATGGAATTAGACTACAGTGACATTTGCATGTTTCTCAGTAGGACACTCCATAGATATTTACAGAGCTGTGTTGGAACTATACAAGCAATCCTAAATAGATATGTTTATTTATAGGTTGGGATTAAAATATGATGTCCTGTAGATACTGTACTTACGAATACTGAAATCAAGCTTCTTCGTGCTAATAAAGTTGCCCATAAGAATTTTAAAGGTCTTGATCTTGCCATCTCCCAACAATTGAGATCTTGTCACATGTAATAGACAATATTTAAAAACAAAACCCAAGCCTCAGAGTAACACATTTCTTTTGACCAGCTTTTTGAGCTGTTGTTGCCTTTAGCTTTTGCGGATGAGCAGCACTATTGAAAAATAAATTAAATAGCAAGAGTGCAAAGATAAATTATTCAGTCAGGGTCTTGGGTGTTTGGATATGTGCAACCCCAAACTGAGGTGTGCTATTCTCTGCCTGATTATCTGGGAGCAGACCTGACCAGAAACCAAACATCTCTGTGTCTGGTCCTGAGCTGGAGCAATCAATAAAGCAGAGGCTGAGGAACGGGGGTTCAGATGCGCCTTAGCATTTTACCTGTCTCAGCCAAGGCTCAGGAGAAGACCAGGAGAAAGAGAGAGTGAAGATGGAGAGAAATACCATGCTCCAGACATACAGCTCCATAAATGTCTTCCTGACATGATGGGCTTACAAATGAGCTCACTAAAACTTTAATGAGCTGAAAAACTTTACATGATGGACAGGACTTGAGTGGAAAACAATCCAATAACTGATTCTTGAAGCCCTCCTCTGGTGGGTGAGGGTGTGTGTATGTCTGACTGTTAAACCTCTCTGATTGTCATCTTGCTCTGGAAAAAAAACAAAAAAAAACTTTTCTTTGTGAACTTTTTACTGTTTGTATAAAAGTTCTGAAAGCTTGGAATAAGGGAACTGTTTCAGAATGTGCTTGCCGACACAGTTTGGGGCTAATACAGAAATTCTTGTTTTTTTTTTATAGGGTTCGTACTGGGCGATCGATACAAATCCAAAGGAGGACACATTGCCCACCCGGCCCAAGAAGAGGCCACGGTCTGGAGAACGGGTGAGTGTATTTCTGTGTGTGTGTGTGCATGTGTGCGAGAGAGAGAACCTTGAATGCAGTGGCTGCCTGTAGCATGATTTATTAAAAATTCAAATCTCCTACATGTTAAGCCGAGGTCACACTGATTGATGCAGTTATATAAAAAAACAACTTGCAAGCATCCAGAATGAGCGCGTCAGTCTTTGAACCAGCAGAAATATTTTATTACTGGCTGTAACTTTTTTAAACCCAGTTTTCTTTCAGTGTAATCACAACTAAATCTCACCTAACGGAGTTTCTACAACAGCCGCTAATCCGGTACAGCAAAGGCTAAAACGAGTTTCATTTGAGACACATGAGCCATTCGACCTTTGTTACAACCCTTTTTGTTTATTTCTACAGACAATGTGAGGGTCATAACATAAATCAAAGAGATTTGTCATTTTGGGGGTGTGTGTGTGTATGTGTATGTGTGTGTGTGTGTGTGTGTGTATATATAGCGATCAGCCATAACATTAAAACCACTAACAGGTGAAGTGAATGACCAGGAGCTGATTTAGTGATTTGGGGGCCCTAGACAAAATATAGGAATGGGGCCCTCATTTCAGTGTTTTAACATCGATATTTACATTTTCAGCATACTTGGCATTATTTAGCATTAATAGCAATAATCAGGAGTGGACTGGGACCAAAAAGTGGCCCTGGACTTTCTGGCCCAGAGCGGGCCACCACACCCGGCCCACGACACGCCACGCCACATCATATCACACCAGCTCATTGACAGTTAGACCAATTTTTAACACCAGTTACTAGCATAAAAATATAACACAATACAGAAACACACATACTATTTAAGAATAATTATTTGAAGTAGCACTGAACAGATATCAAGTAATATTTGTAAAATTGGCAAACAGAAGAACAGTATGACATAGAATATAAAACAATCAGGACAGCATGTGAGTTAGTCAGGGGGCATCATCTGGGTGCAGTGTAGGAGAGCTGCACCACTCAGCTGTACATCTCCTGAATCAGGACGGAAACTTTTATATTTTAGCACTAACATCAATCCACATCTCATCATTTTTAGCATATGGATTTTTAGAAAAACATAATTAATTAGAGGAAATTAAAAACAATTACCATGGGATGTACTTATTTTTTTCACATGACTGTAGTTGTTTAT
This sequence comes from Stegophilus panzeri, assembly GCA_024331685.1. Lineage (NCBI taxonomy): Eukaryota > Metazoa > Chordata > Actinopteri > Siluriformes > Trichomycteridae > Stegophilus > Stegophilus panzeri. The sequence goes on from JANDJT010000114.1 coordinate 20,323,352, forward strand.
TTATCTGCATATGAATTCTGTGAACTTGATATCAGTATATAACGCCATTTATTTGATTCTTTTAAAAAGTGAATGGAAAAGTGAACACCCCTGAAGAAAATGTATACTACTCTTTAAATTAGCAGACTTGATTGATTGTGTATTGGTTATAGAGAGTTAATTTTGTGTAGCTCCAGAGTTTGGAACTTATTTATCTGTCTGGGATAATTACTACCCATCAATATGAGGAGAGAATACTGTTATTTAATTTTTGGTTAAATTATATGGCTGGTGACAAAAACATGCCAACATTAGCATACTAGCTGCACACCAAGTCTAACAGGGGATTCAGTGCTAATCAGAGCCATATCTACAATTACCTCCTTATATCAAACATGCAAGTGATACCAAATGGACTTTTATAAACGTCCTTTTGTGATGGCTTTGTCTTATCTTGTAGATGGAGTTCCAGTTTATTAATAAATACACCTCATGCAGCCATTCCCTCCGCTACTGTCTACAGTCTTTTTTTGTGTTTTTTTTTTTTTTTTTTTTTTTTTTTTTTTTTTTTTTTTTTTTTTTTTTTATATTTTCAC
>JANDJT010000114.1:20332792-20343401 GCA_024331685.1 Stegophilus panzeri
CCTGACGCTGATAACAGCTTGGATGGTCCTTTTCCTCTTTGGCCCGGAGAACATGACGGCTGTTTTGTCCAAAAACTGTTTGAAATGTTGACTCGTCGGACCACAAAACATGATTCCACTGTGTTACTGTCCATCTCAAATGAGACCGAGCCCAGATACGTTGGTGGCAATTCTGGACAGTGCTGATGTATGGCTTCTGCTTTGCATAGTAAAGTCTTAACCCTCTGGGGCCGGAGGGTGTTTTTGGGCCCTGGAGAAGTTTTGACATGCCTTGACATTTGTGGTTTTTTTTCAGTTGCTTATAAACACATTAATGGCTAAAGTCTGATTACACTGTATTCAGCACAAACAAGGCTACAATAATATGTGAGCAGCATTATGTACATGTTTGTATTTTTGAGAAAATAACATGTATACGTGGTCACTGAAATAAATCCTGTAGCAGGACAGGTAGAACACAGACACTTGGGTGTCAGAGCTGGTGCAAAAATGTGGCGATTTAAAAAAAATTCAAGTCGGGTATAAAAGGGGAAATTAAGTTTTGTGTTGAGCAAGTGTGCGTGGGTCGCTGTCTTCCTAGAGTGGGGCGCAATGAATGGGCTGGAATGGCCTTGTCATGAGGCCTGGTGGAGATCGAGAGGGCCGGTGAGAGGCGCATCGCAGGCAGGGAGCTTCTCCTCCGAACTGGCCGTCGTCTTCGTCGAGAGGAGAGAGAGACTAATCACTCGCTGTGTTCACTGAGATCAAACTCACCACGCCGTCTCTGCTGCGCCCTTTTATAGCCGCTCCTCTTCTCCTGGACGGTGAGGAAACGCCGTTCCAATCAACGGCAGCCAGCTGTGTGTGTTTCTAACACCCCGCCTTGCAGCCATGTGCGCTCTTGCTGTCCAAAATAACCGGGGTGCTGAAGTGGCACTGTCAGCATCTTGCCGGCAGTTGCGCGAGGAGCATGATGTGCGTTGTGTGTATGGGCTGCAGGCCCGCTGTCACAGTACCCCCTCCCCCCTGCCCCGAGCCTAATGTCGGCAGGGGTTGGGCCCAGAGGGTGCACTGTCTTGACAGGCCGTCTGCGTTTCCATGCTGGGCCCTTGCCCAGTGCTGGACCTAGAATGAGAAGTCCTTCAATGAGATCAGGTCACCCTGCCATTTGAACCCTTGGCCCGGGTAATCCGCTGTAGGGGGCATGGTCGGTTACCAGGGTGAAGTGCCACCCTGCCAGATAATATCCTTGCCAAAGAGTTCCTTTACGGCCCAGTTGATTGCGAGGGCTTCTCTTTCCATGGCGGCGTATTTCTGTTCAGTTGGTGTCAGTTTTCTGCAGACATAAAGGACTGGGTGCTCTTCACCGTTGAAGGATTGGGACAGGACGGCCGCCAACGCTGTCTCCAAAGTGTCGGTGAGCATGGTGAAGGGCAGTGAGAGAGGTTCCGGAGGACTGTTGAACTGGTGAGGGCTTGTTTGAGGGCCTGGAACACCAGCTCTGCTTGCTCAGTCCATGGCACCCAGTTTGGTTGGCCCTTCTTGGTTAGATCTGAGAGGGGGGAAGCTAAAGAGAAGTTGGGGATGAATCTTCTGTAGTGCCCTACCAGCCCCAAAAAGGCACATGCCTGCTTCTTTGTTGTGGGCTGGGGGTAATCCATCACCGTCTCCAGCTTCTTCTTTTGTGGTTTTAGCAGCTCACAGCCGATCCAAAACCACAGGCACTGTGCTTAGGTCAGTCCCAGGTGACATTTCTTTGGGTTGGCCATCAGCCCGGCCTTCCGGAGGCTTTTTAGTACTTCCCTGAGGTGATGGAGATGATCGCCCCAGGTGTGTATGACAACATTGTCCAAGTAGACGGCTGTGAATTGGTCATGTGGCCTCAGGATGATGTCCATTAAGCGGTGGAAAGTTGCTGTGGGGAGAACAGACAGGGCGGAGAGCGCTGGGGTGGGCTGGACCCATTTCTTCAGTAGGTTTATCTGATATAATTTTGTGTCGGTGCACTTACCGGACTGTTTCAGGCAGTAGTTAACTGGGCCGAACCTCTCAGGGACAGTGTAGGGGCCTTGCCAGCGGGCTAGGAACTCGGAGGCGGCGTTTGCGAGCAGCAGGAGCACCTGGTTGCCGGGCTGAAATTCTCTGGGCTGTGCTGGGTGGTTGTAGGCTCACTGCTGTTCTCGCTGTGCGGCCTACATGTATTCGCACACTATGGGGATGACCCGGTTGATCTGCTCCTGCATCTCCTGCTCGTAGTTGTCCAGGGAGTGGAATGGGGAGGGCTGTTCTTCCCAGGCTTCCTGTGCTCCATCTAACAGTCCTCGAGGGCACTGATCGAAGGGCGTTAATCCTGTGGAAGCTTGAGGTATCTCCTGGATGGCGAAGAGGACATAAGGGAGGAGGAGGTCCCAGTTCCAGCCAACCTCGTCCACCACCTGTCGGAGCATCCTTTTGAGTGTCTGGTTAAAACGCTCCACCAGGCCATCGGTTTGGGGGTGGTAGACGGAGGTTCGTGGGTGTTTCACCTGCAACAGCTAACACAGGTCATCCATTAATTTGGACACACTTGGTCCTTCAGGATGTCTTTGGGTATTCCCATGCTGCTGAACAGGAGCACCAGTTCCTTGGTGATGTTCCGGGAGGTGGCATTTCACAGCAGGACGGCCTCGGGGTACCTGGTGGTGGATCACCAGGATGTATTATTGGCCTCGTGCAGATTTTGGAAGCGGCACTACTAGATCCATGCCCACCCTTTCGAAGGGGACGCCGATAATTGGAGTGGGATGAGGGGTGCGGGCGGAGGCTTCTGCGGGGCGGTTTGCTGGCACTGCGGGCACTGCTGACAGAAGGCCCGGACGTCTTCATCCATATCAGACCAAAGGAATCGATGTCGCAGCTTGGCCAAGGTGTTGTGGGCCCCCAGGTGGCTGCCGAGCTGGTGGCTGTGGGCCAGATGCATCAGGGACCGAGTCTTGAAGTGGAGAATGACCAGGAGGTCACACGGCTGTCCCCAGCGTTCTGTCCGGAAGTACAGGAGCCTTTTGGATACCATAAAGTAGGCTGCTCCGGGTGCTGGTTGACGCCGTCTATCATGTGCACCTGGGCCCAGCAGTGCGTCAGTCTGTTGTCCTCGAGCAACCTGGTCAAATCAGGATTAGATGCTATGTGTGTTTCACCTGAGGAGCCTCGTCCCACAGTGTCCCCATCTTCTTTGGTCATGCAGGCCAGCTGGAACCAGATTCTGCTGCTTTGGCTGTCGACAGCGGAGGTGGTTGGTCACAGCCAGAGGCTTGGGGCACCCTGGCCAGTCTTGCCCAAGCAGTACGGGTATGGGGAGTTCTGGAATCAGTCCAACGAGGAGTGGCCAACTGCTGGCTGGCGAGGAAATGATCACTTTGATGGCGGGAACCTCCCTGCCAGAGTGACGGTGCTTCCTGAATTGAGGAGGGCGGAGACAGGCTGGCCATTCACTTTGACTGTTGTGGTTGGATGCGCATTGTGTTTGTGGGCTACAGGCCCACCGTCACAGGCCATATTACACATACTAAACATTTGTTCACAAGACTTTGAGAACTTGGATCTCTAGGCTTAGAGTATTTGCTATATACTGATATGAAATCCATCCTGATCGTTCATTCATACAAAACAATATTTAACTTTTGTAAGACACTTTTAGTGTCAGAAGGGCTGTATGTTTGTAGCTTATTTCACAAAATCAAGTGCAAGTTAAAAGAAATTATCTGACTATACATTTTCTTTACATAAAGAATTTACTTTAATTAGACCTACACTACCATTCAAAAGTTTTAGATCGGTAAGATTTTTAAAATGTTTTTAAAAGAAGTCTCTTCTGCTCACCAAGGCTGTATTTATTTCATCCAAAATACAGCAAAAACAGTCATGATGTGAGATATTTTTACAACTTAAAATAACTGTTTTCTATTTGAATATATTGTAAAAGCTATTTATTTCTGTGATCAAAGCTGAATTTTCAGCATCATTACCCCATTCTTCAGAATGGAGATCCTTCAGAAATCATTCTAATCTTATCAATGTTGAAAACAGTTGCAGGATGAAAGAAAAGTAGTTGAAGTGTCCAGTGCACACAGGGAGAGACGAGAGAAGGCAAATGGTTTGTATGAGCCCACTTATCCACCTATGTGTGGCCTATTCTCTCACATAAGCACATAAGCAATTACATGAATGAATCTGATGATGAAACTTGATGCTTTTTAAGGCATTGTTGGGGGCGTTTACCAGTTTGCATAGATCACCTCAGCACATTACTGTTTGAATAGTGCGCTCTGTGCGTGGGTTTGATCACATAAATGATAATTAGCTGAGCCAGAAGAAACTGTGCATCTCTTTAATTTCATACAGATTACATTGCAGGAAAATATTTGTTTTAAATGTGAATTGTTTAAATAAAACATTAGACATTTCAAAGCTTTCTTTAGACATATCACACAAACATGAAACATAAGTATTCGCTGAGTTTTTGTGACATGTTTCAGAATGATTCTGATGGAGACAGACAGCTGAAAGCTGGAGGCTCCTTATATACTATGATTAGACAATTGCCTCACCTGTTTCACATCACCTTCTTATTTCAACTTGTCACATCGCTATTAGTCCTAAATTGCCCCATCCCAACTTTTTTGGAACATGTTTTATGCATCAATTTCAAAATAAATGGTTACCTTCAAAAATCTATGCAGTTGATTAGATAAAACAAAATACCTTGTCTTTTTATGTTTTTTTTTGTTTAAATACAAGTCAAAGTACATTTACAAATCATTCCTCTGTTTTTATTAGCATTTTCCATACTGTCCCAACTTATTCGGAATTGGGGTTGTAAATCTACACCTATACATTTGCACTTAACTTGCTGGCCACTGGTTAAAAGCACTGAAATAGGCCGTGCAGGCTACTTCAGTGCTTTTAACCAGTTTTAACTAGCGGAAATGGCAAGGCTATGCTAGCAAGTTTAGAGATTTTGGAGAGCTGTTTTGGTAAAAACAGCCAGACAGAACGGATATCTGTCATCAAATAGTGAGGAGCATGTGAAGGTGTGGCTTCATGGATTAATTCTACTTGAACTGTCTAGCAGTTAAATAAGAATAGCAGAACTGTGCATATTGTAATATATAAAATAGTGTTGGGGAGATTTCAAGATTGAAATCCATATCCCAAAAAAATCTCATCATTTAATCTTAAAGCATGTTTTTAGAATTAAGATTCAGCATTATGCCTTTTATGTTATGATATAAAATTGTATTGCAGGGTTTGCATTTTTACATTATAACTGCAGACTCAAGTTTCATAGCGTGATGTTTTTATGCATGCACTATGGATTGAACTGAGCCATAAAACTTGAACATGTGAGTTGTACAGATCGGGCAGTGTCATCGCTACTGTGTGTTAATATCACTACTGATTTAGTTCATTTGTTGTTCTTCCAGGTAACAAGTCACCCAGAACCGGTGTCCCAGTCTATGAGCCTGCAGCAGGCCCCCCAGCCCCAGTACAGCATCCCTGAGCGAGACAAGCAGCTCCTCTTCTCTGACTTTGAAGATCTCAGTGCCTCGTTCCGCAGCCTTTACAAGTCTGTATTTGAGCAGTCTTTCAGCCAACAGGGTGAGTGAGCAAAAAGAGAACTTTACTGAAGACTGTGACCAGTCTAAAAGTAGGCAATATGTACTAATACATGCTGACTTTGGTATAATATCGCTTTGCATGTATTCTCTCATTTGTAAGTCGCTTTGGATAAAAGCGTCTGCTAAATGAATAAATGTAAATGTAAATAGTCATTTACTCACTCTCATTATCTATTGTTATGTCTTTTTAGTTATGAGTGGCCAAAACTTAAACTCTGTCTTTAGAATTTGTTTACATTTAACATTGGAATAATTTTCTCATACAAATGGCAGCTTATAATGACAGGAATGCACTGCAGCATTGGCATTAAGGCATCTATGCAGGCCTGACCTAACAACCTTTCAGAAGTTAAAACCTTTTGTTTGTAATCTGGTTGCATTATGTACGAAAGTACTCAGCAAGTATTCCAGGCCTCCTTCACAACCTAATTACCCCAAATCAAATGTGTTCCATGTTAATAGATTCAGAAGGTGTCTTTCCTTTAATCTATCATCTATGTTTTATTAGTTGAAAGTTGTTACTTTTTTGCATGCATAAAAGCTAAATCTGTTAGTCAGGCAAGCTTGGGCAATTAAAACACGCAAATAAGCTGGTGAGAGGATTTCACGCCCTGATGCCAGAGACATGAGCTAATTCACTGGCTTTGGTAATAGGTAATGAGCTCGCATTATTATTCAAAGGGGATGCTGGCTAATTGCTTTCTGTATTTTCCCTCGCTTGGACAATAGGCTTTCTCTGACGATAAGAGATTCACCTCTGTCACCCGGCCGATGAGTGTTCTCTGGCGATTGTGGAGGAGCCGGCCCTGGAGCCTGCTTTAAAAGCACTTCACTGAAATAGGTTTAGTGTGCCAGCACTGTGATGGACAGGGGCCTCTTAAAGGCAGGCAGGCAGGCGAGCACATGCTCCCCTCAGTGCTGTCGGGTGTGCAGGCACTGGCGCGCCATTAACGCCTCTCTGGAATCGAGCACAATTGCAGTGTCAAAGAGAAGCCTGACGAGATGGAGCAGAGGCCAGGGGCTGCAAATGAGCTGAGTCACTGTCTCCCAGTTTGCACAGAGACAGGGAGTTATTCACACTGCTCATATGGGGCTGAAAGTGAGCTTGGTTTTATGAGGCAGTATTCATCTGCTACACAGATGCCCCCCCAACTCATCAACCGAACATGATCAACTGAAATATATGTAGAAGTAATTTATTTTGCATCATTATTGGTGTACAGAATCAATTGTTAGTTTTTAATAATAAATAAATGAATCAGATAAAAATACTAAAAGCCCCCCTCCGCTGCACAAGTTGGTAACGCCCAACTATTGCCTCACAACACAACGCTTTATTATTTGCCATTTAACTGGGAGAGCACAGAGAAGCGCTGTCAGCAGACAATAAAAAAAATAAAACTTACTTAGAAGGAGGTAGGATAATGTGTAATCTAGCTAACGACACTCCACATATATTGTAGCTAGCTAGCTAATTCATTGTAATTTAGCCATAACTATCAATATAACACGTTAGCAAAGCAGCCTTGTTATGTTAGCTAAATTTTATTTTAATAGCTCCCATTATTAACAACAAGAAGGTTGTTTACACTGGATGTCATGTTTACACTGGATGTCATGTTCACACTGGATGTCATGTTCACACTGCACTAAGGTGGCCTGTTAAAATGTTACTTGTGTAAGCTTTAATCAGTTAGTGTGCATTCATTTGGACTGTTATTATGCCCTGTTTACTTTGTTTTCATGAAACAATTTGCAGAGGGACATTATGTAATGACACAGCAGATATAACAGCTGATTTTTTAATTAAAAACAAAATCAAAACTATTTATGTACTGTTAAAACTAACTGAAATGAGATTGAAAACCAAAATTCCGAATGAAATAAAAATAAAATTTTGCAATATTTTTAAAACTATAATAACCCTGGTACATGTATGTTTTGTCTAGAAGTCAGCAGGAAGTTTGCCTTAGCTGCCTTATATAACTACACAGGGAATTGTTCATTCTGCTCATATGAGGCAGAAGATTAGCTTGATTTTGTAAGACAATGTGGTTCTACTCTACAGATTAATTACTTTTAAATGAATTCTCCAGAGTTTCTTTAACCTAATCTTTATTTAAATCATTTGTAGCATGTGTGGTTACCACATGGAATAATTTGATCATGTTTCCCTGTACTGAGAAGGAAAATATGGTAACCTGATAATGTTTATTTTACACATTTAAGTAACTGTTAGGCACACCATGTTTATGCAAAACATATTTTAGTAGAACCTATTTCATACTTTTTTCAGTCAATAGTATTTGTAAATTAAATCTACTTGTCTTTTTTCAGAAGGTTGAATTTGTGGTTGTGAAGGTCTAATTCTTATTAGAATTCTTCTTGTTAGAAGGTCGAAGCACAAGTAAGCCGAACTACATTTTTATGTGTTGCTCTAGTGTTTGAGATGGATAAAATGACTTGAGAACCTATGAGACCTTCTCTCATGTCTGATAAATCATGAAGTGTTGCAGTTTATCGTCGCATATTTTAAACATTTATTAACAGAATTCAACAGTTATCTTTAAACCTACATTATAAGTGTGTTTCAAGTCAAACTCTTTTTTTTTTTTTTTCTTCTTTTTTTTTTCTGCACTATAATTAAGTGTTTAGATTCTAGTCTTTGGTTGTCACCCATACACTTTTGATGGATAGTTAAGTTAAGGTTTGAATATTCCTTTAAGCTCTGGTGAACACATGGTTATAATGCCTTGCTGCAGGTCTGATGGGGATGCCATCGGAGTCTTCCCAGCAGAGCCACACCTCTTGCTCCTACCAGCACTCCCCGAGCAGCGCCATCAGCACCCACCCACACACCAGTCAGAACAGCATCACCAACTCGCACCCCAACAGCATCCCTAACAGCGGTGCACAAGTGCCCCTGTCACACCCGTCTCACTCTGCTCACAGCTCTCCCCACACACAGCACCTCTCTCAGCATGGACCACACACCCATGCCCAACATGGCCAGCACCCGCACTCAGCACACGCCCAACACCAGGCTCACTCTCAACACACCCAGCACTCCCAACACACTCAACACTCACAGCACTCACAGCAGCCCCAACAGCACCAGAATCTCTCTCACCAGCCCCATCCAGCCCAGCAACAGATGCCCTGCAGCACTGGTAAGAATACAATTCCCTGCTCTTACTTTTGTTTGCGTTAATCTCCTATACCTACTTGCTTTTTTTCCTCTCACTAATACTCCCACAGCTCTGTAACCAGCTCTGGTTCAGTTTGTCATGCTCTCCATTTCATTTCTCTTCCTAACTGTCTTAGCAAACTAATTTATTTAATATCTTTTAATGTCACTTGTTTTAGATTAAACCATATAGTTAAACAACGTTATAGATTAAACGTAAGTCAGTAAATCAGCCTCAGATTTATGGTTTTTGCTTGAATGAAATCAAAGCATATACTGCACAATAGACTCCAGTTAAGGAATTAATAAACTGGTGATATGTAGGTCCCTGGAGCAGATGCCTGGCTCCCCCTTATGGTGAGATTAAGGAACATGCAGTTGTTTCCTCTAAAGACACACAATGCACTTTTTCACAGCACTTTATTGGTAATTTATGAGGCAGCTGATTTAAAACATTAGTACAGTGAAGACAACAGGAGGAAAAAGTAAAAAAAATAAAAAAAAATGATAACTGTAAATATCTGGTAATTGGAGCGACTCTGTTGGGGGGTTGCACTTTATTCTGAGGGCAGTTTCTTTTGTCAGATTATTAATGAGTGAATTACCAATTAATGGGTGAAAGTGTGCATTTTAGTAAAATAGCATTTGAAAGCTGCATGGTTGAATGACAAAGGCTAGGGATTACTGGTAAATATAGAGAACAACAATATTCTGGTTTTTCAATGTCGTAGAGGTTCAAGTTAGTTACCCTGAAGTCAGCAATAGACTTTCAAAATGACAGAAAAACATAGACATAATTCAACTTGTAATGCAGAAAAGGCACATGATAACTGCTTTCTGCTTTTCTCTGCAGGTCTTCCCAGTGACTGGTATCCCAACCTGGATGCATTGAAGGAAAGTTGTCGCATTGCCAGCAGCTACAACTGGGCGGATGTTGACCTCTCACCCTTTCAAGGTCCTGTTATTGAGCCCCAATTTTATTGTATATCTGTAACAAAAGAACAGTGAGTGTTAAGCATATAGTTGCTTTGACCTGCTGCTTTGCTCATCATCTCTTAAATTTAGTCTATAGGTGTTCTCAGAATGGCTTTGAACTGTTGTCGGCAAAAAAACTTAAGGGCTTTTCACACTGCGCTTAACCCCGTGTTATGGTCGTTCGAAACCCTGGGTAGAAGAACGTTTCACACTTTCAATTTAGAAGTGGGATTAGCACTGCTTTTTACCCAGGGTTATGAAACCCTGCTCCGAAGCAGGGTTAGCATCGCTTTTGAGCATTGCGGTGCCAAATGTGTACACTGTGAAACAGTGCAGTGTTAGAATGTTAGGGCTAGCAACAGTGTTAGCAACAGACACAAATATATATATATATATATATATATACACACATACACACACGCACACATTGGCACCCTTGGTAAATTTGAGCAAAGAAGTCTGTGAATTTTGCTTTTGTTAACATTTTGATCTTTTGTTAACAAAAAATCACAAAAACACTCTGTGCCTGTGTTTTGTTTGCAATTGTTTGATATCCATGAGGATATCAAACAAGTGCAAACAAAACAGGTTTATCAAAAAAAAAAAATCATTTTTGTTAAATATAGGTGTGCCACAATTATTGTCAACCTTTTAGTCAATACTTTGTGCTACCTCCCTTTGCCAAGATAACAGCTCTGAGCCTTCTCCTATAGTGCCTGATGGCAAGGGATCTAAGACCATTCCTCCATACAGAATCTCTCCAGATCCTTCAAATTTTGAGGTCCACGCTGGTGGACTCTCCTCTTCAGTT
>JANDJT010000114.1:20343501-20361827 GCA_024331685.1 Stegophilus panzeri
CATTTTCAATGCTTGTGCTATTTTCTTATAGCCACTTCCCATTTTGTGAAGCTCAACAACCTTTTGCTGCACATCACCGCTATATTCCTTGGTCTTACCCGTTGTTATGAATGACTAAGGGAATTTATACCCCTGTGAAACAGGAAGTCATGGTTGAACAATTTTGTGTTCCTAGTCACCCAGACGTATTAAAAACATCAATATCAGTGGGAATATACTTCAGATATATTTTTCTCATATGAATTCATAGGGGTGCCAATAAGTGTATTTAACACAGATTTTTAATTTTTTAATTTTATTTATTTATTTTGAAAAACCTGTGATGTGTTTGCAATTTTTTGATATCCATCAGAGCAGAGTATTTTTGTGAATTTTTTTAACAAAATATCAAAAGGTTAAACAATAAAGACAATTTTTCACTTTGCTCATATTTACCACGGGTGCCAATATTAGTGGAGGGCACTGTACGTATAGGCGCACACACATTTCTGTGCTGCTCAGATCTCTCTCTCTCGTGCTCGCTCTCTCTCTCTCTCGCTCTTTTTGTGGCTTGTCACGGGGCTAATAATGCACAATTGAGAATCATCACGCATTCCCTGCCGATTCTTTCTGCCTCGTCTCCATCCACAGCTGACGCTTGACGCTTACCTCCACCATCACCACAAGGTGCAGTGAAAGTGAGTTTTTATTATTCATTTAGGACTGTAGTTTAACTCGGTGCTTTTTGTGCATCCCTAAAAAGTAATGCATAAATACTATTATATAATATAAACTTCATATATATATAAGGGCTGCAACTAGCGATTATTTTTTTTTATTATTTTATTTTATTTTATTTTGATTAATCAGATGGGGCAGGGCAAACTTTCAGTACCATTTTTTCATTTATTTAAAATAAAATCCACAAACTGAGTGTTATATATAAAAATATATATATATATAAACTTCAGACTAAAATTTTACACAACTGTTTATCCAATTATATAAGACTGAAAAGAACCCAATACATACACATGCCAGAATATATATTATTCATTTAGGACTGTAGTTTAATACACTTTTTGTGCATCCATAAAAAAAAAAATGCATAAATACTTATATATACATACAAACACACACATAACATAATAGTATATATACATTATTTTTTATGGATGCACAAAAAGCACAGAATTAAACTACAGTCCTAAATGAATAATAAAAACTCACTTTCACTGCACCTTGTGGTTTCTGTTACTCACTGTCTTTAGGAATACTGTTTTACTTGTTTACTTTTATCAGTGTTTTAATTAGACATTACAGATCTTACTCGCGCTACACTCTGTATCACAGTGTCTGCATCGCGCATGAGGAGCAACGTGGCCTCGTTACTAACACATCACTTCCGTTATAATAAAGAACAGAAGTTACTCTGATACAGCATATAATGACAATAAACTTAAATTAAATTAAATCTTTTACGCAACTTGCGACAGCATCATTGTCGTGCTTCTGTGCTACACAAACTCCGCTTTATAAAGTTTGATCTTCTCTGCAGTGTTTAATATAAAATGCTCCCTGCCTTAGGACTTGGAGGTCACACAATTTCTTCCTCAGTCACGTGACGATTTCGTACTCCGTCTGATGGAGACTGAGGTCATGTTGGGAATAAAAGTTAACGGTGACAAACAGTAAACTGAAGAAAGTCATTGTCAATGAATCTGGGTATTAGGCTAAAGCTAGCGGCGTCACGTTACGTGCGTATGGCGTAATGCACCACTGAGTAGGAAGTGGCTTATACTTCCGGATAGTAAAAAAAAACGCTCGTGTTCCATTTTAGATGATATTACCTTTCTAAACTTCACACACTAGACGGTAGAATACACGGTGCATAGTGTAAGTGTATAGTACGTCATCTGGGACAGAACTTTAGTAGTTACTCTCCGAAGCATGTTTTCGGAACAGAAATAATGTAGTGAGTAAATACGCCACATGCAGACCAACTAATCGATAGAGATTCGTTGACAACTATTTTTATAATCGATCCTAGAGTTTTTGTAAATTTTATCCAGTTCTGATTTCACAGTGTACAATGTAGTGTTCCCCAAACCTCATAAATTCAGATGTGTATTATCAATTGCAAGGATATAATTTCCGGACATTTAACCATAGTAAAGGTTATAGTTGTCATTAAGAACTAAAACTGGTCTAAATGAGGGATATTGTCAGCCTTCCCTTTTCTTAGGGATAACAATAATGATTCCATTTCTCCATGATTGATGAGGCAATTTCACAAAAAGGTGCATGTAGTTCACATGGATATTGTGATGACGGAATTTGATTTTGTACATTTTGGAAGTACAGCCATGTGTTCCAGGTAACTTATGTTTCGTTGGGAGGAAATGGCTACAGTAAACTTGTTTGTGAGTTTTGGTGGTATCATGAGGATGTGAAATTAGCACATTTTGATCAGAACACCCAATTTATAGGCAAGCAAAACTATCGGAACATGTGATTGCCCAGGTGTGTCCTGTTAGTGATTGTTTAAACAATAAATAGCTCTGAACATCTGCTCTTGGTTTTAGCCTTCCGTTTCACATGTGAAGACTGCATTTATTGTTAAAACAGCTAAGCCAACATTAATATTAGAGAGCTGTCTATTCAAGAAAAGCATGCCATTTTGAAGATGAAAAAAGAGGCAGATAAGAGACAATCAGAGGCATTGAAATATAGAGATGAGCCACAAAATTTCTGGAACCAAGATTAACCTCTACCAAAGTGATGAAAAGGCCAGTGTGTGGAGAAAGAAGAGATCTGCTCGTGATCCAAAATGTACAAGATTATCTGTGAAACATGATGGGGGTAGTGTCATGACTTGGACTTTCATGTCTGCTTCTGGAACAGGCTCTATAATCTTTATTGATGACGCAACTCATGATGGTAGCAGAATGAATTCAGATGTTTACAGGAACATTTAGTCTTTAGTCCAATTTACAGAGAAATGCATCCAATCTAATTGGGAGGAACTTTATCATTCAGCAAGACAATGATCCAAAAACACAACATCACAACAAAGGGCTTTATCAAGTTGAAACAGTGGAACGTTTTAGATTGGCCAAGTCAGTCACCAGAACCTAACCCTTCCATAACTCCAGCATTTCACTTCCTGAAGAGGAGACTGAACAGAGAAAACCCTCTAAACAAACAACTGAAAGAGGCTGCAGTAAAAGCCTGGAACAGCATCACAAAAGAAGAAACTAACAATTTGGTGATGTCACTGAGTCACAGGCTTGATGCAGTTATTACAAACATGGTATATGCAAACAAATATTAAATGTTATATACTTTAATTTACTTCAAGACTTATCTGGTCCTATACTTTTGCTTGCCTACAAATTGGGTTATCTGATACAAAAGGTTCTAGGCTGTATGCTGCTTAATTGAACATGTTCTTCCAATAGTTTCAGAGGGAACTGTATCTTTTGGAGTTATGGAATTGTTATACTATATGGAACTGTTTTCATAACACATTTTGCCACATGGTTTATTAGGGTAGGCACCTTCAACATCCTTATAACCTTGTCTTGTCTTTGTACACATAACACTGCAAGTTGTTTTCATGGTAGAATGAAAATTAAAATGTAGGAATGGGTTTTGGTGGTTTCTGTATTACAGAGCTTAATTAAATTGTTTGGCAATCAGCAAAGAATGTGTTGATGGATTTCTCTTGTATTGGACCTGTAGGATTGAGAGAGAGCATGAGGCAGGCCGAGCTGAATAACTGGTCTCTGGAGCCGACTCAGATTGTGGACCTCTGTTCCTCCATCAACCAGTTCTTTGCCCGCACTGGAGTCATTCAGCCACAAGGGGCAGTGCAGCCATCAGTCTGCCATGGCGCCATGCATCCCACCAAGCCCAGCCAGCACATCAATACAGGTATTCATTGACTCAGTGATCTTCATCTAAAACCACAGGCCTCTTTTATAAAACTTTGTGTGGATTCCATTTTGAAAATGTGCATTTGGGTAAACCCCAGAAAATAGAGTATGCACTTAAAATCTTCTGGTTTCTAAAACCGTGGGTATCTCCTATTACTTGTCTCATTACTTTCCTTAAACTTTGGGCAGTGAGTAGCAAAGCTATTTTAATCAATTGTGAGTAGTTAAACTTTTTTAACTTTATTTTTATGAGCACTACATGATTTAATTTTTTTATACCAAACAAAATATACATTTTTATATACCTTGTGTGTCAAGTCATCCCAAAAATTAATTGATTCCAGAGGCAGCACCAAAGCTTTGGAGTCAATTCCACGCACCAAAAATGATTCACCTCTCACACATGTGGCAAGCCAAATAAATTTATCATTGGAATGTTTCAGTTGTGAGACAGCCAGCGTGTATTTATTTTGCCTTTATTTGGAATTTGACTGGTCAGAATTGAACAAATCATGACTTGAAATGCAGGTAATAAAAAAGTGATATAAACACTTGTTAATATTCTCTGTGACAGTCTGTGATAAATGTCATTAATATTGTATTGCAGTTAGTGATTTGTTATTGATGTCTAGTTAAGACTTCTGTAGTAGTATTATTTGATTGAAGTGTTTTAAATATATATTTAACTAATTGCTATTTTTTAAATAATCCAGATAATCAATTAATTGAAAAAATAATTATTTAAAAATCATTAGTTGCTCTAATTTAATTACAAGTAAGATTTTTTCATCATTCTGTCTAGTTCTTGACTTTCCCATCAAAGTTGAAATTGTCACCATATTGTAGGATATTTGTGGTTCTCTTTGTCAGTGGATGGATGTCCATTATTATTTTTCAGGAAATATGTACATGGACTCAAGACAGGGCATGACCTCCATGATGGGTCCTCCAGGTTATCCTCACATGCCCCCCATGAACAACACAGGCAACACCATGACAGGTTAGTGGCTGTCCATCGCCTCTCCAATCATTTACTCTTAACTGTCCTTAGTACAATTTATAATGCTAGGATACTGTTTGTGATGGCATACACCAATATAATGCATATGATATTAGCTGATGTAGGTTGCATGTTGTGTATGGCAAGACTCATGAGGATGTGTGTACTCTAGGCCATCATGCACAGATGAATCAGCAGCATATGATGCCTACTGGAAACTTCCCCATGCGCCGCATGCCTGCTGACGATATCCAGGACGACTTTGACTGGGACTCCATTGTCTAACCCCGTCCCTATATGAGAAAGGTGGTGCAGACAAAATAAGAGAGTCGCTTGGAAGAAGAAAAGAGTGTGTATGTGTGAGAGAGAGAGGGCTAGTCCCAAGATATCTGCATGCCCCAAGGCGGGAAGCAGTTTGGAACAGGGCGCTTCAAAAAGTGCAGGTGTCGTTAATATGAGCTGAAAGAGACTCTTGTTGTCCTGGTGTTTTAGGAAATGAAAACAAAAACAAACAAAAAAGTTACTTTGAAGACAATCACGTTTACTAGGAAATGTTTATGTGATTGATTTTGTACTTGTCCAAAGGACAAAGCTCATGTTCATGTTAAATGTAAAGCCCTTTTTTCCATCCCTTTGTCTGTGGCACCAGAAACTCTCTTCAGTCTCCTAACTCCCTTTCTGCAAGTCAACTATTAGGCCAAGCTCTTCCCTGCCCTTAAACTTTGTGTGATATATTTTGCGCACCCCCCCTCCGCTGCAGGCCTAAGCAGCCTCTTAGCTCTCATTCGTGATACGATATCCCCTCTGAAAATGCAGTCCACTTTTCAGACAGGAAAAGTTCTCAGCTCACTCTGTCTGCACAGCGCCACAGGTTCTCTAGGTCTCTATGAACTCTGGTGCACATATCACCTGAGCCTTTACTGTAACTTGTACAAACATCGCCAAGCATCCAAATCAGATCTCTATGCTAGCGAATGATTATCTGTTGTCTTTTTAATGATCGGTGTGTCTCATAAGATGTATTTAAAGTTTAACTCCATTACCTGCAGTATTTGTACTTGTGTATCTTTGTTGTCTGTGATGCATCATACTCCTGTCACTGATATTTTTTGACAGTGTGAAATGGTGCATCGGGAACTGACAATGATTCAGACCTCACTTTTTTATTAATCTCCTGTTTATTTCTGTTTCACCATCATGTTCATATCTGCATGTACAGTTGGTTTTCTTTGTTGGATTCTTGCCATTTCCTGTTGAGACTGTGCAGCTCTGGCTGGTCTTGTTTAAGACCTATTCCAGATTTCATGTATTGTTTAGGAGAAATGGTTGCTCTGAGAAAAATGGCAGAGATGCTTTAAAAGGCAGCAAATAAAGCAGAGAGGGCCTGCTGCATAGCTCAGCAACACAAAAGGGATGGAAGTCACAACATTTGCTTCATAAAGCATGCTAGTCTTCTAGGTTTTATACCCTTGGACAGTTAACTACTTCCTGTTTTGATGCTCCAACAAGGACTTGTGTGAAGAGTGCTGGTAATTGGTTTTGGAGCAAGAATGTTGGGAGATATGGTGTGATGTAGAGGAGGACATTGTTAAAAAGGACTTTGATTTCCACACATGACTGCCATATATGAAGAAGCCATTTATGACCCTGACATAAGTCACTGATGAATTTTCACTAACTCCATAGGTAGAAGTCAAAAATAGCAAATATATCAAAAGACTACACCCCTAACCAATCTAGTTTAAGGTATTCCAGTTTTGCCATGAGCAATTAGCAGGTTAATTGTGCAGTACTGTTAATTAGGGCTATAGATTATGATCAGTTATTTCTACCAGTGAGCACAAAGTTGATGGGCAAAGGTCGGGGGAAGTAGAGTAAAATGGATCTAGAAGCACATTTGGGTTGTCAGTATAAACTTCAGAACACCAAGCAGTTTGCTTAAATCAGTGTCTACTGAGCACCCATGAAAACAGTGATTTGTAGAAGAAGCATGACACTGGTGCTTGAAAGTTTGTGAACCCTTTAGAATTTTCTGTATTTCTGCATAAGTATGACTTAAACCATCAAATCTTCACACAAGTCCCAAAAGTAGACACGGAGAACCCAATTAAACAAGTGAGACAAAAATATTATACTTGGCCATTTAATTATTGAGGAAAATGATCCAATATTACATATGTGAGTGGCAAAAGTATGTGAACCTTTGCTTTCAGTATCTGTTGTGAACCCCTTGTGCAGCAATAACTGGAACTAAACATTTCAGGTAACTGTTGATCAGTCCTGCACATCGGCTTGGAGGAGTTTTATCCCGTTCCTCAGTACAGAACAGCTTCAACTCTGGCATGTTGGTGGGTTTCCTCAGATGAACTGCTTGCTTCAGGTCCTTCCACAACATTTATATTGCATTAAGGTCAGGACATTGACTTGGTCATTCCAAAACATTAAGTTTATTCTTCTTTAACCGATCTTTGGTAGAGCGACTTGTGTGTTTAGGATCGTTGTCTTGCTGCATGACCCACTTTCTCTTGAGATTCAGATCATTGACAGATGTCCTGACATTTTCCTTTAGAATTCACTGGTATAATTCAGAATTCATTGTCCCATCAATGATGGCAAGTCATCCTGGCCCAAATGCAGCAAAACAGGCTCAAACCATAATATTACCACCACCACCATGTTTCACAGATGGAATGAGGTTCTTATGCTGGAATGCAGTGTTTTCTATTTGTACACAATCAATCTGAATGTGGATTGGTGGAGTCCAAGCTCTTTGGAGCTGGTTTTATAACGTTTTACAGCCTGATGAGCATCCACAAATCTTTTTCTGGGGTCCTCAGAAATCTCCTTTGTTCATGCCATGATACACTTCCATAAACATGTGTTGTGAAGATCAGACTTTGATAGATCCCTGTTCTTATTTAAAATAAGACGGGGTGCTCACTCGCACCTGATTGTCATCCCATTAATTGAAAACACCTGACTCTAATTTCACCTTCAAATTAATTGCTAATCCTAGAGGTTCACATATTTTTGCATACATTTTATGTAATATTGGATCATTTTCCTCAATAAATAAGTGACCAAGTATAATATTTTGTCTCATTTGGTAAATTGGGTTTTGTTTGTCTAAATTTAGGATTTGTGTGAAAATCTGATAATGTTTTAGGTCATATTTATGCAGATATATAGAAAATTCTAAAGGCTTTCAAGCACCACTGTATGTTAGAAAAGTCATTGATGTTGGTATTGATGGAATGGACCAGTGGGATTAGTGTGTTACCTAGCCATGTGAGTCTTCTTCTCCAGGATTTAACACCTCTGCTCTCTGAATTTGAACCTGCCCAAGCTAACCTCTTAATTCTTTTCTTTATTAAATTAATTTTACTATTAATGAGTATATGATTACACATTAGTATTTGATATTTTGACAAGTTATCATGAGTGTGATCTGTAGACAATCATGTTTTGTATTTCAGTATTAAATAATCTACAGATTATTGTTCCTTTTACACCACTTACCAATGTTGTAATGCTGGAATGACTTAAGAAGCCCTGTCTTTTACATATATATTAAATTTATCTATATAAATGAAATGGTATTTGAGTCCTACAAATACCACTAAAACAAACTCCATGATGCCCAGTACCACTCTGAGCTGCAATATTTTCAGAGCCATCTGTGCTTTTATGTATGCATGAGGCTGGTTATACACTCAAAACTGCACCTGAAGATGCCACTGCAAAGACCACACACTGTCACCACAAATGCTCTTCTTTAAAGACCTATTCTGTGTAACAGGATTTTCATGGCAATGAATGTACGCATCCTGGTAAAATACTGTCGGAAAGCTGTAAAGCCTGAACATTGCCACTAAAGGTTTACTGGCAATGTGTCGGGTTTTCAGTGTGAAAGAGGGTTTAGTTAACGTTAAGTTCACTCTAGTTAATGTCACATTATTGTCTGTTATTTTGCAAAACAATATTGCATACAAGTTTTAAAAGTAATCTCTAAAGTAATCTAAATAACAATAAATCATTCAGTACCATTCATTCAAAATATTGTTAGAGTTTGTTGTATGAGTCAAGAGTGACTGCACATTTTCCCCAGTGTTTTTTAGACCAGCATCCACTGTCCATGTTTATCACTTTTCTTGTCTCAGCTTATCTTGTCTTTTTATAAGTTAGGTTATAAGTTTTGTAACTGAGTGTTACCCCTCCCATGACCCATTTTTATGATGCCTAGAAAGTGTTTTTAACTGCTTACTAGTCATTGCTTACAGTGCACTTTGAAAATAAGCAGATTTTGGAAGCACAACTGTTGTACATATATCTATTGTACATGTTAGGATATGGACATTTGACATAGACCTTTGCCCTCAAAATATTTTCATTTGGCACCATATTTAAGTATTTGTCTTGATATGCTGCCAAAAACAGACTTGGAAATATGCTATAGGTATTGTGAACTGGTAAATGAGATTCAAAGACATGGATATAATGTGTGGCAAAGGCTTAAAGCTACATTTTAAAGGAAGTACGTGAATGGTGTTCTTCATAGTTGAGGTGAAAAGAAAGTGAGAACCAAGCTGACAGAGTGTATGAATACAACTAATGTAGTAGTACTTAAAAAATAGTTGCTCCCTTTGTGCGAGTGTTGTGTGAAAGGTGTGTAAAGAAAAATTCTCAGTTTAGTAAACAAATGGAAATGCACCTGCCTGAGAGATTATTATAAAAAGGGGACTGAATGAGAAGCCTAGTTACACTTAAAGGAGAAAACTGCCAACAACATATGGTATTTGAGGCCTATTTTAGTAATTGTTGGTATGGTGTTGTGCTTGTTGTAAATACATGTCTTTTCAATTGTCCTTTTTTTTTTGGCAGGGGGAGGGGAGGGGGGGGGGTTGGGATTGTTGGCTTCACCTGCAAAAGAAACGTGAGAAGCATACAGAGTATTTTGTTATTGTCCAATCCAAGGGTGATACAATATGTGTATATATCTCTATATTGTATATATGTGCGTTGGCTTTTTGTGTGACACTACCTTTTACCTGTACTATGGTTAAAAATTGTGTTAATGTTTATGTATTTTAATCTTTGTTTTCTGTTTGCATTGTCTGTCATTTCTTGTATTTTTTCTTTTTTTCCCTTTGTTATTGCACGGTTTATTACTTTTGCTGTCCAACAAAATGACACAGCTACTCCTTGTATTGGTTTAGTGCTGTAACATAACTCCGTGTAAAGTGTCATTAGGATCGTCAGTACAACCCCCCTGCCCCCAGATATGCATGAATGGAATTTAAAGAAATAAAATGTTAACTTCACTGTGGAATTGCTTGCTTGTGAGGGTTTTTTTTTTAAATCTTGCTACAAGTATCTGAAATTTTTTTCATGCACATATTGATCCCACTTAAAAATTCAATGTAGTGTGTGCTGTGTTTAAAAGCTTTATCTGATCACATTTTCATTCAAAGGCCATTCAAATGAGCTCCCAGGAACTTTGTCTCTTGCATGAGCCATCACGTTTGTAGATGTCCTGTTTATCAAAATCATAAGCATTGATATGTTCTGGCTAACAGTCCATCATGGGTGTGCAATAGGGCTGAGCAAGGTGACAAAATAATGTTGATATCGTGATGGATAATGTCAGTACATTTTGTTTTATTTATTGTGGATATGGTGATTTTTTTTTTTTAATATATAAATAATACTTTTTTTTTTCTCTTAAAACAATTACAGAATGTTTGGAAACTGATGCTAACATTTTATACTTAAAAATTCTAAAAGTTAAATATTTTACAGAATTTGTTTCCTCCAGTTAAGATATTTATTTTTGTTGACTGAAAATAAGTGTTGAACTGTTGTTTTTTTTTGTTTTGTTTTGTGGGTGTTTTACATTTTTTAATGAAACACTTTTGCTGATAGTGTCTTAACAAACCTATATACATTCACTGAGCACTTTATTAAGAACACTACTAATAGTGGGTAGGTCCTCCCTTTGCTCTCAAAACAGCCTCAATTTTTCATGACATGAATTCCACAAGATTATTGCACCATTCTAAGTACACTCTAGAGACGTGTGTGTGTGAGTGAAAAATCCCAGGAGATCAGCAGTTATATAAATACAACCTACATGAAAATCTTCATACTATTACATACAGGTTAACTGTAAATCAGGACCAATGAAGGAACATTTAAAATGTTATCTTTAAGTGTTTTCAGTGCACTTAAGTGCAAAGTATTGTTTCAGATTCAAGATGTAAGCATTCTTTATTCTTTAAACATAGAGTAAGTTGATGGTTCACAAATTTTCTGAAACTTCAGTATCATGTGAATGAATCTATTATAAATTTATAGAAATGGTATATATCCTTAATAAATGTAAGTTTGTATAAATAAGTATAAATCACAATATTCTTGGTGTGTGTGATATGCCTGAGTAAGAGTAATAAGAACTTGTACTGTGTCATTCATTTAGGTGAACGACATATACTACATATAATTATATGTAGATTGTGGTGGTGGAGTGGATAGTGCTGCTATCTCACAGCTGTAGGGTCCTGGGATTGATTCTGAGCTTAGGTTACTGTGTGGAGTTTTTCGTGTTCTACTCATGTTCATGTGGCTTTCCTCCAAGATCTCCCATTTTCACCTCCCAAAAACATGCTGGTAGGTGGACTGGCTTTGCTAAATTTCTCCTAGATGTGCATGAGTATGTGAATGTGTGCACAGTGTTCCCAGGATAGGCTCAAGATGCCCTGCATCCCAGACCAAGATATAGCGGTTATTGGAGATGAATGAAGTGGTAAATTTGAACTAGATTTTGCATTTTCTGAAGAAAATGTGAGTGTTGCTTGCCCGTGCAAAATTTGACGCAGACATACAGCGGCATATGCAAGCCATTATGGAGAGTTACATGTGTGTATGTGTTTGTTGAAGTATAACCAGTGTGACACATCAGTGTCTGTAATGATTGTATTTAACTCAAGTTTTTAATATTATAGGCTTTATGGCAGTCTGAATACCCATAACGTGATTCTCCTCATTAAGCCAAGTGTTTTGATAAGTCACATGTCTATGTTGAGGTAGGTTTATGATTCCACTTATTTTGGGGGTTAAACGTGCATGTGACATCATGTGACAACACATATCACAACACATATGTGGGGATGGCATGGAAAGTGATCACATGTGTCTCCCAAGAATTTTGAGCGAGTTGAGGTATGATCCATCTCAGAGTCAAACGGTGCAGGACTAGTTAGGTGCCAAATATTTCCTATGGCGATTGTAAATCTTTTTCTTTCTTTTTTTATTTTTTTTAAAACAAAAACAAAGTGTCTCTGGTTGGTTGTTTGCTCCTCTAGACAATTATTATTATTATTATTTTATTTTATTTTTTTTTAACATTGCTGTGTATTGCGGATTCCGACGGGTCAAATTCCATGCTACGTGCATGTGGGATTTCCTGATTCTCTCGATCAAGTCACACACTTGGACACATCATTCATGTCTGTGTCCCTGACAGTGTGGGTGTTAGGGGTTGTCCAATATTTCCCATCATTCTCTATGGTATTGGAATAACGCCATATTCAGGACTTCTCCGGCAAAAATTCCGAAACATGATGTGTATATGCCAGGTCTACTCCATAAGATGTATGAGAGCATATATGATATGAGCATGTGAGTGGAACGGTGTCTGAGATGGGTGTGTGACTAGTTACGCACTGAAAAAGTGTCCGGAGAAATAAAAAAAGAAGAACTAGATTTTACATTTTCTGAAGAAAATGTGAGTGGTGCTTGCTTATGCAAAATTCGACACCTACATGCAGCTGCATGTGCCGGTCAATAGGGGGAGCTACATGTGTGCATGTGTTTGTTGAAGCATAACTAATCTGATATATATCGATATCTGTAATGATTGTATTTAACTCATGTTTTTAATATAATAGGCTTTTTGGCATTACAAATACCCATAATGCAATTCCCCTCATTGAGCTGAGTTTTTTGATGTCACATGTCTATGTTGAGGTACTTTTGTGTTTCCACCTTTTTTGGGGGTGAATAAATGCATTGAGGGTACAGTCATTGCTTTTTTTTTTGAGTTGATCATTTTGATGTACGTCATGACTGCAGTAGTTTGGTGATTAGTTTATGGCCTTTTGTTTCCTGCTACTGATTTCACAACGAGTGTGTTTATGGAAAATTTCATCAGGAATTTCACATGAGACAAATGTGGGAACAGCGAGGAAAGTAATGGTGGGTCCCCGCCCGGTGCTGGACCTGGAAGGAGAAATCCTGCAACGAGAGGAACCATCGGGTTACCCTGGTGTTAGTGTCCCGGCTTTGGCCATCCATTGCAGTGGGGTGTGGTCTGTCACCAGGACGAAGTGCCGACCGGCCAGGTAGTATCGCAGCTCTTCGATGACCCACTTTACCACCAGGGCCTCCCTTTCCACGGCCGCATACTTCCTCTCAGCTGGGGATAACTTTTGACTGATGTAGAGGACCGGGTGTTCTTCTCCGCCGAAGGTCTGTGAGAGAACAGCGCCTAGCCCGGTTTCGGATGCATCCGTGTGCACGGTGAATGGAAGGGCGAAGTCTGGGTTGCGTAGCACTGGGGCGCTGGTGAGGGCTTCTTTCAGGGATTGGAAGGCCCGCTTCGCCTCTGCAGACCACTTCACCCGGTCCGGCTGGCCCTTCTTCGTACGATCTGAGAGGGGGGAGGCTACAGAGGAGAAGTTAGGCACAAATCTGCAGTAGTACCCCGCCAACCCCAAGAAGGCACGTCCCTGTTTTGTTTTTTTTATGTAAGGCAGGGATAGTTTCTTATTGCTTCAATTTTCTTCGTCTGGGGCTTTAGTAGGCCCCGGCCAATATGGTACCCGAGGTACTGTGCCTCAGTCAGCCCCAGGTGGCACTTTTTGGGGTTGGCTGTCAGCCCTGCCTTCCGGAGCTCTTTCAGGACCTCCCCCAGGTGGAACAGGTGGTCCGACCAGGTGGAGGAATGGATGACCACATCGTCCAGGTAGGCAGCTGCAAAGGCATGATGGGGACGCAGGACAATGTCCATCAGTCGCTGGAACGTTGCGGGCGCCCTGTGGAGCCCGAAGGAGAGAACCCAGTATTTGCCAGTGGCCGTTCGCCGTGCTGAAGGCTGTCTTCGGTCACGCCTCTGGGCCAGGGCCACTTGCCAGTATCCTTTGGTTAGGTCCAGGATGGATATGAACCAGCCCCTCCCCAATCGCTCCACTAGATCGTCCACTCGGGGGAGGGGAAAGCTGTCGAACTCCGAAACCTGGTTTGGCATCCGGAAGTCATTGCATAGGCGCATACTTCCGTCGGGCTTTGGCACGACTACGATGGGGCTGGACCAGGGCCTGTTGGACTCCTCGATGATGTTGTCCCGCAGCATTCGGCCAATCTCCTCCTCGATAGCCTTGCGGTGGGCCTCCGGGACACGATAGGGCCGCTGCTGCACCACCACTCCCGGCCGGGACTTGATCTCGTGGTGGACCAGCTGCATCATCCCTGGGGAGGTAGAGAACACATCCGTGAATTGACCCACCAACTCGGATAGCTCCTGTCTTTGCCCGGGTGTGAGGTCTTCCCCCAGCTGGACCAAGGTACCCTCATCGTGAACTGTGTCCAGTGCCGCGAACGCAGACACTACTGGCGCTGGCTCTACCCATTTCTTCAGCAGGTTCACGTGGTACATTTGTGTCTCCGCTCGCTTATCGGCCTGTTGCAGGCGATAGTTTACTGCCCCCTTCCGCTCGAGGACTGTGTATGGCCCTTGCCACCGGGCTAGGAATTTGCAGGAGCTGTTCGGCACCAGTAGGAGCACCTGATCGCCAGGTTGGAACTCCAGTGGTTGCGCTGGGCGGTTGTACACTCGTTTCTGCTCCTCACGGATGGCTCTCATTTGCTCTTGGACGATCGGGGCCACTCGGTCAATTCTCCACTGCATTTCCTGCATGTAATTGATGACTGAGCGGAACGGGAAGGGCTGTTCCTCCCAGGCTTCCCGGGCCACGTTCAGCAGTCCTTGAGGTCGCGGTCTGAAAAGGAGTTCGAAGGGGGTGAAGCCCGTGGAGGCTTGGGGGCACTCCCGGACGGCAAAGAGAACGTAGGATAGGAGGAGGTCCCAATTTCTCCCCTCTTCGTCTACCACCCATCGTAGCATCTGCTTCAAGGTTTGGTTGAACCTCTCGACGAGCCCGTCGGTCTGCAGGTGGTAGACGGACGCTTTAGGTGCTTAACTTGCAACAGCCGACACAGATCAGACATTAGTTTGGAGACAAAAGGCGTACCTTGGTCGGTTAAGATGTCCTTCGGTATCCCCACGTGGCTGAACAGGAGCATCAGTTCTCTCGCAATGTTACGGGAGGTGGCTTTGCGTAGCGGCACCGCCTCGGGGTATTGGGTGGCGTAATCCAGGATGACGAGTATGTGCTCGTGGCCCTGGGCAGATTTGGGAAGCAGCCCCATGACGACCCTCTCGAAGGGGAAGCCAATGATGGGCAGAGGGATAAGGGGGGCCGGCGGGGGCCTCCGTGGGGCGGTGTGCTGGCACTGGGGGCACTGTTGGCAGAAGCTCCGAACCTCTGCATCCACCCCCGGCCAGACAAAGCAGTCTTTTAGCTTTTCTAGGGTGTTTCGTGCCTCTAGGTGGCCCCTGAGCGGGTGGGCGTGGGCCAGGTGCATCAGCATCTGCGTCTTGGTCTTGGGGACTACCAGGAGGTCCACGATTTCCCCTCGGCGGCTGGCCCGTTGACACAGGAGGCCTCCCCTGATGAGGAAGTAGGAGGAGGGGAGCCTCTGGTTTGGAATCTGGTCGACCCCTTCTATCTGACGCACCTGGGCCCAGCAGTGTTTCAGGCAGTCGTCCTCCTTCTGTTCCTGCCTGAAGTTCCCCTGCCGGTTTACCTGTTGGAACACAGACGAGAGCAGGTTAGAGTGTGTGTGCAGCTTACCTTCTGTCCTGGCGTCCTCCTCGCCTCGGGCCACGTAGGCCTGCCGCACTCGTGCTTCCTTCACTTGCTGGAGCGGTTTCAGCGGGTCCAGCGTGGGGAGGACACACCCTGCTGGCCGGGTTTTCTGGGCCTACTTTGGTGTCCACGGTCCGGCTCTGTCGGCCTGGGCTCGTCCTCAGGTGTCCCGTAGTCCGGGCGGCTTTGGTGGTGCTGGCCATCCTCACCGAGTGCCGGGGTGGTCAGAGTGTGTTCCAGGGCAGTCAGTAGTTCCCTGGGTGTCTCGGGGGCTTGCATTCCCACAGCATGGCATTCTGTGGGTGGCAGAGTCCTCAGGAACCGATCCACGGCCACCCTCTCTACAATCAATCTCGGTGGCGGTGTACAGGTCTGGCTGGAGCCACCTCTTGGTGAGGCGCAGGAGGGTGTCCATCTGTCCCCGTGGCTTGGCTCCCGGCCTGTAACTCCACCGCCGCCTGGAGGGGGTTCCGCCCACACCACGCCAGGATCTCTCTCTTTACTGCTCCGTAGTCCCCTGCGTCCTCCGGAGCGAGGGCATAATAAGCTGTGCGCGCCTCTCCGGAGAGCAGCGGGCTGAGGACGCACGGCCACTCTTCGATACCCCAGCTCTCTCAGTGGGCGACCTGTTCAAAGGCTTCCAGGTAGGCCTCGATGTCGTTCTCTGGGGTCAAGTGGGGAAGAAGGCCCCAGGCCTCTCGGCTGGGATCAGGGTGAGGAGGGGCAGCCACAGGGGCCATTGCCTTCAGGGCCAGCAGCTCCTGGGGTGCGACCTGTAGGCTCTGGGTGAGCTGCTGTGTTATTGTCTGCTGCAGTATGGTGTCCATTTTCTTTTCTCTCTCTCTCTCTTTTTTTTTTTTTTTTTTTTAAATTTAATTTAATTTTTTATAGGGGAGGGTCTGTGCTCATGCCAGCATCCTCCACCAGTGTAGGGAATCTAGTCAGTGGGGGACAGAGCACAGACACACAGGAGGCTGTTTTGTTGTCACTCGTGGAGAAATCTTTATTCAAAAACAGTTAGTGAGAGTGTGTGGGTGCGCATGTGTGCATGTGTGTCGAAGTGGGGGTGTGAGGTGAAGTGCTTAGTCACCGCAGGGTTGCCGAGGGCGTGCTGGGGGATTCCCGAGTAATGGGAATCCCGTTTTGCCGTCAGGAAAAACCGCAGGTGCAGAGTCTTTGCTCGCATCTGGATTGCCTGGAAAACACACAGCATAGGTTAGCGCATACACCCCAAGAGCCTTCTCTCCCCTTCCGAGCGGAATATTGCCCTTTTATATTCTCCCCTCGCCTGCTGAATGGTGGAATTTTTCCATGCCGCGTGCCATTCACCGGCCGTGTGTGTGTCGGCAGCCCCGCCCCACCACCACGTGCTCTCTGGCCATTCCAATACATTGGTGGTGCTGTCTCTTCAGCACCACCGCGGGAGGAGCGATCTTTGTTTCTTGTGCACCGGCTGCCGGCCCGTCACCACAGTGGATATTTGATACAAGCATGTCAGCTGAACAACGTCCGAGCTGTGATCCCCGTGTTTTATTCCTTATTCATTCTCTATGGGCCGAAAATGTGACTTTTTTTTTCCCGAGGTTCGGACATCGTAAGTCAGATTGCTTATAAAAGTCTCCTCAATAAACTGGTAATTTTGAGCCCTCATTCATGTCCATAGCACAAACGGTGCAGGACGAGTTACACGCCAGTGTTTTGTATGGATGAAGAAGAATAACTAGATGTACATTTCCTGAAGAAAATGTGAGTGATGCTTGCCATGGTAAAACTCAGCAATTTGCAGTCGCTACCATGATGCAAGTGACTGCAAGTGAGCCAAATCATAATTAAGTATAATGTTCTGGTGCTGAAATATGGCTTATTCAAGATGTTATATGGTTGCTAGGGAGTTCTGCTAGCTTGAATTAGCATGTTGCTAGCATGTTTTAGCACATTGCTAACATGAATTAGCATGTTGCTAGCATGGATTAGTACATTGTAGCATGATTTAGCTTGTTGCTAGCATGTTTTGACACTGCTAAGATGAAGGACTGTGCTGAGTTTCTTGGAAGTAGCTTGAAAGCTATGAAATCAATGGGAATTTTGGCCATTTTGAGCTTCCATACTAGGAATTCCGATCACATATAAGAGTCATAGCACACCTCTCCTCAATAAGCCGATCAATTTGACCCCTTATTCATGGAACTATGACAAACGGTGCGGGACTAGTCACGTACCAAAATTTTGGTGGCTTAATAATAACAACTAGACATGTACAATTCCTGAAGAAAATGTGAGTGGTGCTTGCTGAGGTAAAATTCTGATTTGCTGCCATATATACAGTATCTCACAAAAGTGAGCACAGCTCACATTTTTGTAAATATTTGATTATATCTTTTAATGTGACAACACTGAAGAAATGACACTTTGTTACAATGTAAA
>JANDJT010000114.1:20376764-20388923 GCA_024331685.1 Stegophilus panzeri
GAAGAGAGTTCCAAAGGGAAGGAGCAGAGACAGAAAAAGCCCTGTCACCCATAGATTTTAAGCGGGTTTGTGGAACAGTTAAAATATTACACTGTGAGGAGCACAGTCTAAGGAATTAATAAAGAAGATAAGTAATGAGCCGCAGCGTTTTGTACATATTGCAGTTTATTGATTGTAGATTTAGACACTCCGGCTAAAATGGCATTACAGTAATTTAGCTGAGTGACGACAAATGAGTTAATCAGCTTTTCAGCTACAGAGAAGTTTAGCATAGGGCACAGTCTTGCTATATTTCTGAGGTGAAAAATGGATGCTTTAACAGTGCTCTGAACAAAATAATCAAATGTAAGGCTGGTAAAATTACTCCAAGGTTCCTCATTTTACTTCGAGTCTCTAGAACACAGCCGTCAACAAACAGTCAGTGGATGAGCTTTGAGAATTTGCTGATGGGAACCTATAACCATAACTTCAGTTTCCCCGCTATTCAGGCACAGAAAATTATTATTCATCCATGTTTTTATCTCAGAAATACAATCAGAAGGAAAAATATCAAGGTTTTCACCAGATTTTGAGTGAATGTGGGTATCGTCAGCATAAAAGTGATAATGGAGGCCGAGCGATCGGAGCAGATGCCCAAGTGGAGATAAATAAATATTGAAAAGTAGAGGGCCTAAAACTGAACCCTGAGGAACACCAATGATCACAGAGCTAGTGTCAGACCTGTAACCACCCATAGAAATAAACTGGGAACGGTCAGTAAAATAGGATTTAAACCAGTTTAAAACTGTCCCCGACACACCAAAAACACTTTCAAGGTAGGTAAGTAAAAGACCATGATCCACAGTATCGAAGGCAACTCTAAGATCAAGAAGAATAAGATCATTAAGAATGAGAATGGAAGTAGCTCCAGAATCCGAGACCATCAACAAGTCATGGGTAACTTTGACCAATGCCGTTTCAGTACTGTGAAATTCACGAAAACCTGACTGAAGTGGTTCAAAGAGGTTATTAATTGTAAGATGATTAAACAACTGAGAGGCAACAAAACGCTAAAGTATTTTTGCCAAAAACGGAAGATTTGAGATGGGCCGAAAATTGTTAAAATCATCCACGGCAGCATTTTCCTTCTTTGGTACAGGTGAAACAGCAGCAGTCTTTAGTACTGCTGGAACGACCCCCATCTCCATTGAATCATTTATAATACCGAGGATAGTAGGGCATCAAACATTGAAGCATGATTTAAATAGGTTTGTGGGAATTGGATCAAGCAAGCAAGTGGTTGAGAGCCTCAGATTCAAGCAGTGAGAAATGAGTGAAAGAAACACCAGTGAACCCAGATGGACGAAGGAGTGAAGTGGCAGAGTCAGGTGTAACAGAAATTTCTTTGCGAACATTATCAATCTTAGAATTAAAAAACTGAAGAAAAGAATTACATAGCTGCTGAGAAACAGGCAAAGTGGTAACAGCATTAACTTGAAGCAATCTGTTCATGATTTGGAACAAGTGTCTGGGTTTAATGCTCTGTAATCATCCAGAAGATCCTTCCACGCTTGATAGTAGACATTCAAGCCAGTAAGGCACCATTTAGGCTCCATTTTCCGACAAGCAGCCTTTCTAGAGTGCAGATGTCATTATACCAAGGAGCAGAGCGGGTGAGTGTAACCTTACAGGACCTTAGGGGAGCAAAAGAGTCTAGATTAGTAGCAAGAGCAGAATTTAACTGCAGAACTTTCTCCTCCAGCGATGAGGGATGAAGATCGCTTAAGGTGGAAACAACCGAATTGGAGAAAACTGTCTAATCAATAGACCCACTTCCGGAAGGTTACTGTTCGGATGGTAGGCTCACTTGGATGATACAGTTCCAGATTAAAGAAGACAGCTGAATGATCAGACAGTCCAATGTCAACAGAAAACTGCGATACAAACGAGACTGTTGCAGTCACAAGATCCAGGGTGTGGCCCTTGTTATGAGTCGGGTCAGTTACAAACTGTGTGAAGTTAAAACAATCAGGTAGCGACAGAAATTCCTTAACCGCCACAGAGTCACTCCGGTCCACATGAATGTTAAAGTCTTCCACAATTAGAATTCTGTCAAATTTCATTCTCAACACTGACAGTAAGTCATCAAACTCTGACATAAAAGCTGCATGTGTCTTAGCCTTAGGTGGTTTATAGACTGTAGCGATGATGGTAGATATAGGAGAGGAAATACTCAAGACCAGGCATTCAAATGATGGAAAGTGGGGAACGGACACAGAGCTTATGTTGAACTTCAGGTTGTAAACCACAATAATGCCTCCGCCCCTGCCAGATAACCTCAGGAGATCTAATACTCCAAAGCCCGCTGGAGTGATCTGGTTAAACAGATTAACATTTAACATAACAGTTAAACATCATTTTCTTCATGCCTGGTTTCGGTTAAAACAACAAGTCCAGCTTTTTATCTGTAAGAAAATCCGATAAAAGCAGCGCCTTGTTATGACTGACATTGTTATTCACGGACCGCGCATTGAATAATGCGGCATAAGCCAGGCTCTGAGGTGGAGACGACAATGGTTTAATCTCCACACGGGGAACTGAGATTAAATTACTGTGATCAACACCAGCATGAAGCAGTTTGTTGGTCTTACTTCGAAAGCTAGGGACAAAGATGCCAGGAGAGGATGAGACAGCAAAACTGCGCCTCAAACCCTGATGGACATATGGTTCAGGACGTAGCAATACAGCATCTCGACAGAGTTTGTAAGAGTCTTTGGCTAGACAATAAGAGCTCTGTTTTAGAGTCAGAAGCTGGCGTTTTCTGTACCTTAAGGCCATGGTCATGGTCATTAAGTGCACATTCACAGCTGGGCCAAGGCGTTGATGCACCTCATGTGCAACTCATGGATGGACTTGTGGTTATCGCCATCTACGGGTCATGAACTTGAAAGTCCCCAAACTAG
Source organism: Stegophilus panzeri (assembly GCA_024331685.1). Taxonomy (NCBI): domain Eukaryota; kingdom Metazoa; phylum Chordata; class Actinopteri; order Siluriformes; family Trichomycteridae; genus Stegophilus; species Stegophilus panzeri. The sequence goes on from JANDJT010000114.1 coordinate 20,379,707, forward strand.
AATGATAGCTCTGTGTGTGTTGTGTGTGTGCATGGGGTGAACACTAAAGCCCTGTCTGAAATTGCTCCTTCACTTCACTTCCTTCACTTCACTTTCACTATTTACTATATGGCCTGTTAATGTAGAGCGCTAAATAAAATCACAGCATGATCTGTACAATTTAAGTGTGCCTTTTGGGGGGTTCCCAGACAGTAAGAGCGCTGATTGCATGAATTTGTTATTTAAGCAGTTATGAAACCAGTTATAAATCTAGCCATGAATCACCTTTTTTGACATTTCCACTGAAAGAAATGGGAATATGCATGATCCTGATCACAAAGATGACAAAGTTAATCTCATCTCGCCGAGCTTCTGGGCAAACCACCCAAACCTGAATAGTTAAAACATCCCAGCAAAGACTCAACATGAAAATAAACATTTGAAACAAAGTCGGAATGAAGGAGCAGTTGGCGAATTATATTCATTCATCAATGATACGGTCCAGCTCTACTGATGAAACAAGTTTTCCAACCAATAACACCCCCTTTAAAAAATGGTTTAATAATCCACTGTCCATTGATTGAGTGCGATGAGCCTCGCTGAATTGCCATGAGAAAATATAAATAATGAATAAATAAATAAAGTTGAATTTCAAAAATGGAAGGGAAAAAAGGAAAAAGGAAAGGAGTAGTGCTAAAATGCAAAATGTTAAACACTTTGTTTCTGAGGAAAGCTGAGCGTTTTAAGTGAAATAGCTAGTAGCATGTTCATTGTAATGGCTTCTGGTGCTTGAGATTGGACAGCTCCATTAAATAGAAGCCAGATAGGTTAGCTGGCACTTACAATCCGCATCACAGAGCATACAACCACAGGTTAGCCAAAGTGGTGAATGTGCCCATGGATTAGGCTTACAAGATGTCTTGGAACAAGGAAACATACTTTGGCTCATTGATAAGCAAAATGAGATTTCTCTCTACTGATGAAACAACGTAACCTTGCTTTACTTCCACTAAGGGAAATTACAAGCTTTGATGGAGATCCATTAAGTTATCATGATTGTATGCGCTCATTTGAGGAAGTGGTGGAAAAGAAAGCAAACAGTTATGGAGATTGCTTGCATTTCCTGGAGCAGTACACCAGAGGGCGACCTAAGGAGCTTATCAGGAGTTGACAACGTATGATTCCTTCACAAAGTTATGTAAAGGCAAAGGCTTTGCTCAAAGAACACTTAGCCAATGAAGTAAAATTAGCTTCAGCTTATATGGATGAGGCGCTCTCATGGAAACTCATACAATCTGAAGATGCTAAGGCTCTGCAAAATTATGGTCTCTTTCTCCGAAGTCGCTGCAACGTTATGCAGGACATTCACTACATAAATGAACTGAATCTTGCCACCAACATGCAAGCCATTCTGGCAAAGCTTCCTTATAAGCTCTGAGATAAATGGCAAAAGGTGGCATATGGTCTACAGGAACGACTCAGCTAAATGTCCAGATATTGTGGACTTCCTAGAAACACAAGTAAAGATTGTCATGGATCTGATATTTGGAAACATTCAGGATGTTTCTCCTGGGGGAGAAAGAACCACGAGCACCAAATAACCTCGCTCGAAACCCAGAAGTAGTTTTGCTACCACCAGCACAGAAACTGGGGCAGGGAAACACAACAGGACCTCAGGCAACAAAACCTGTCCTTTTTGTGAAGGAGAACATACCTTGAATTCCTGTAATAAGCTTGTCAGAAAACCTCACAGAGAGAAAATGAACTTTTTATAGAAGAAGGGTATCTGTTTTGGTTGTTTGGGTCCAGGACATTGTAAAAGTTACAATGATACACTTTACATTACAGTGATTGTAAAAGTCGAACTATCTGTAGGACATGCAGTCTCAAACACCCAAGTCTTCTACACATTCTTACTCATGAGAAGGAAGACATTGTGGACAAAGGTGACATGGACTCAAAGCCAACAGGAGGCAGTGCTTTGGTCTCTCTTCAATCCAGTGGTCTTATTGGGGCTGGTAAAGATAATTGTGCATTGTCTATAGTTCTAGTATGTGTGAAATCAAAGAAAGGAAATCAAGTTGTGATTAGTGGAAAATTTGATATTATTCTGTACCTTTTAAGAAAACTTTGTTCTTCTTTAACTCGTGTAACCCAACGTTTGAACTGTCTGTAACATTTTGTCCTTTTAGCAGTTTCAGCAGAAGAAATCAGCTCTCGTCACTTCATACTCTATATTGAAGGGACGGGGGACCAAAAGCTTTTGTCATTAAAAGGATTCAATCCTGTTATTTGTTATTTGACTCTTTTCTATACTAAATTATCCTAGACTAGATCATTAAAGTAAAAAATATCCAACATTACTTGGGGCTTTGTCCAGAGTTAGAATATCCTTCGTTTTCTCCTCTCGCAGGATTTGGGGCTGAAACCGTGCAAGGGGGAGTCCAGGACTCCTGAATAAAAAATTTCCATTCTCAGTTTGCTGTATAGGAGGCCAGTCCTGCTGTGAGGGAGAAGCGACGGTGACCTAATCCTGAATCCAGATTTGGGACAGCCACCTGACAGTCTGTATTGTTTCCTTTGGGAGTCTGGAACTGCCTAGGAGTCAGGGGCTCCTTGTGAAACTGCAGTAAAGGTCAGGGACCTGTAAAGTAAACGTTTATGAACCATTCTTCTTTGCTACTTTTTAAGACAGTCAGGGACTTCAGTTTGGGTCTTAAGAGAGAAATATAAGAAGATGGGTAACGGCATGAGTTCGCACCAGGAACTTTGGGGATTTGCAAAGCAGATGCAGATCAAATATGGGGACCATTCAGTCCGGTATCTAGAGAAGTGGAATAAGTATGGTCATTTTCCCATTAGGGGAAGTTTGAAAATAGAAGACTTAGAAAAGTTAGGAAAGTTTATTTTTTTAAAAAAGAAAAAAGTTTCAGACTAAGAAGGCTAAAGAGAAAGTGGGGGTGGTCAATTTTTATGTTGTGGAAGACTGAAGGAGAGATGATAAATAAGAAACGAGAGGAAAGTAAGTTGAAGAGGGGAGACATAGAAAGAAAAAATGCTGGTCATTATCATGGTCCACTTTATTAGGAACACCTGTACACATGCACATTCATGCACATATCTAATCAGCCAATCATGTGGCAGCAGCACAATGCAAAAAATCAGGGCAACAGCTTAGGTAACTGCATGAATGTGCCGGTGTACAGGCGTTCCTAATAAAGTAGACGGTGAGTGTAAGTGTGTGTATATGAGTGTGTCACCTGTATTATGTGTGTGATCCATTAACAGTGTTGTCTTGATCAAACGTTCTCACGCTTGCTCTGTAAACTGCAGCGCAGTGGGACAGTGTGTGTCCTTACAGACTCCAGATGTGTGTGTGTTCATCCACCTGGACAAAGCCCTGTGTCTTCAGCATCACACACACTTCATCCACACTGTGGAGTCACAAAGTGTGCATACATACATACACAATTGTTATAGGTATGATATCCAGACAGTATAGAAGTGTGTGTGTGTGTGTGTGTGTGCGCGTGTGTGGATTGCTCTTGAGTGTGTTCACCAAGGCACAAGTGGGTAGTTTGTGTTTTCTCTGTGCTTTTCCTTCACACTTTATGACATAATGTTGCAAAATAGACACAAAATCCTGCTTAATTTTGAAGCGAGTCAGTGAGGCCGCAGGCTTAGTCCTAAACCTAGTGCGCGCACACACACACACACACACACACACACGGTATTCGGTATAAAAGCACTTAGGTAACACACTTTTGAATACTTTTTTGCATAAACCTGAAAAGGCTGTTCTCCACCAGCATCGTGTCTATAGGTTCCTCCCTTTCTCCTGTCATTGGCTCTCTGGGTGGGAACTTCATGACCATCACCAGGGCCGTGAGGTCATCATGCTAAACATATAAAAATCCAGTGTTCATTTTATACTCAATGATGATTATTAGCATTGTCCAAGAAAAATGCAAATTTACCAGTTGTTGAGCGGACTGGAAGAAGCTGTCAATCAGCACGTCCTCCAACAGCACTGGGACTGGGATCAGATAAAAAGTGTCATTTAGTATTCAATAAAATTAGAATACAGTAAAATACTGGCAGCTGAGTTGCCAGCCACTTACAGTATTTTTAACAGTAAATCAAAATTTACAGTGTAGTAAACCTTTTGTGTGAATGTTTTGTGAGAAATGTTCCGAGTACATTTTTATGTTCGTAACATAACAGTCTAACGCTATAAGGGGAATAAAACACTTTGGGATGTGCCATTACACCACCTCATCTTTGATTATTTTCCTATAAAAGTGAGCTTTGTTCCTTACATAATCACATTCTCTGATACCTGATAATTGGGTTTGAGCTCAGCTTCAACTTGGATTCTTTCTAAGTAAGTCACTTTGCATAAAAGTAACCACAAAATCCACTAATGAGGGCTGACAAAAAAAAGCATAAAAATGTAAAAGAAACAGGAATGAATCAGGCAGCAGCTTCCTAACATGGACACGACAACATTACACACTGACAAAAGGCTCTCAGTACATGTGGTTTCATATTATATGATATTATATGATATTATATTGTATTATATTATATTATACTAAGAAAGACAGAAACTAACTGCTTCTAGATCATGGTTGAAGTGCTTCCTGTTTGTGACGGATGGTGATGGTGAAACTCGTCACTCAACAAAGTTTACGATCAAGTGACAGTGGTGTGAAAATATTCAAAAGTATTTTAAAAGCTAGTTTTAAACTAATGCCTCTCAATATATGGTTTAGGATCAACTTAACACCCTGATTTAGTATCAAAATAAAGTTGGGTTCAGCGTGAAGAACCTTTTTCTTTTCAAATGAACAAGATATGATTACACAAGCACATTACATAAACACATTGGTTTACATTGATAAAAAATTAGTATATGAAAAAAAACACAAACACAAACAAAAACATTTGTATAAAAAACAAGGTGACGAGAAAAAATATAATACAAATATTAAAATACCTAAAAATTATTTATATATAGCACTTTAATTTACCGTGTCTGTGTGTGTGTGATTAATTAAAGTACAAAATACCCCTTTATTATTAATTGTAATGAATATACATGAATATTAGTTTTTATTCATTTACTAAAAATTGTAAACTAAAATCCAGAATCTCTCTACACATACTATACATTACTTAAATATGATTTACTATTTATATATTATTGAAATATAAATATATAGAGAGACTATATTATGTGAATAAATTATATATTAAAATTTTAAACAACAGCTACAATACTCGAGAAAGCCATCATTGTTATTTTCATAATATAAAATAATGTTTATAAGACTGAATGAATAATTGATTTCGGGAGAAACAGCACACGCCACTATTGGATGTGATGTCACAGGCCAGTATCAGACTGTCCTACAATATAAAATAAACAGGTGTGATGAGTTTACACTGCAAAATACCCTATCAGATACCCTATCAGGCGTGTTGTTGACAAAAATGATGCAATATCGATGTGCGCATGCGCAGTAAGCCCTGGTAGGACACTGACGGTAGGATGAAATGTCAGGACACCTGGTTTGCTAGTGGTTGATTTAACGTTAGCAAACTTGTTTGTTTTTTTTATTTAAAAAAAAGGTTACATAGTTTACTAAAAGTTCACCAAGTTTTGATTCCTTTTTACGAAATGTGGAGAAGTATCTCACTCTCTTCATCTCCCTTCACACAGGAACATGGATGGAGGAAACTCCATCTGACCTGCTGCTTGCCAGTGAGCTCCACTACAACACCGTGGAGGCTCGTGACAATGAGGAGTCCTACAGTCCTGATCAGGTAGGTATTAGTTGTTTTGCTGTGGAGGATGTACACCGGGGGAGGAGACGGAGGGAGCAGATGAGTGAGGACAACACTGAAGAGGCCCCTCCTAGAAGAAGACAGCATTTGGAGCAAGACGACGATATCGCTGAGGTGATTGACCTCACTAATTCGGAGAGGAGCTCATCCACTTCAGGTCGCTTATCCCCTACCTTGCCATTCTTACCAGCTGTAGATGCTCCCTCCAGCAGTGAGCATATCTGGTGGATGGGCGTTGAAGAGGACCCTCCTAGAAGTAGGCAACATGAGGAGCAAGAAGACACTGAAAATTATTTGGAAATTGATTTGATTTTTCACTTCTTGTCGTTAGTAGAATTACATTAGTTTTCTAGTTACACTTAACTAGTAGTATGGTACTATCTATTAAGCTACCATGAGGTAAGCTCCAGTTTTAGGATTTTTCAAGTCTGGTAAGTATTTCACCTCTAGACTCCAGCATCAGTCTTTTTAAAAATCTGTGGTAAGTATTTTCGGACGCTAGCCTTCGCTTCGGTTCACTCATTTCATTTGTACAGTAGGATTTGTATTGTGTATTTAGGATATGTATCGTTATCAAATTTATATATATTAAATGTGTAGGCTAGACATATTAGTTCTAAAATATGTTATGTCTATTTTTATTATGTTTATTAAATACAATAAACTTTTTATTAATTGCATTTAGTTAAATCTGAAATAATCAATAAACAAAAAAATTTTTCATAACAAATATCTCAAGTGTCTCTTTCTTACACTATAACACTATAAACACTTCTCATTGGTTTCTCATATAATTACAGTGTAGAAATACACCTTCAGTTGAAACCTTGGTGTTCAGAAGTAATTGCACTGTTTTCCTCCCACAAGTATTTAACAACATGGACATTGTTTAAATTCTAATAAGCAAAAATATTCCAACCTGTCAAATCTACATAATTAAGAAACTGGTATTATGACACAAAATAAACAGATAAATCCAAAGGTGTAATTTTACTGTAGAAACAAGTTCATTCTCACACAGCATATTGCAGCATATTGGTCAATTTATTAGTTTACAGGTGAAACAGCAGATATCAAAGAGATGCAGATAGACCGGAGTGTTTGAATAGCCGGTTTCCATTTAATTTCAATAATACTTAATAGGCTGTGAATATTATTTAACAGATACTGCAGGAAATCTGACTAAAAATTTACTCAGAAATTAAATTAAACAATTTCTGTGTATTCTGCTTCACGTATAAATTGTTTTTATAATCTTTAAAAGCAGTGTTGTAAAGTACAAGATAGCTCGATGCCGCTAAAATTAGCGCTTCCATTTTTGAGTTTTTTAAATTTATTTATTTATTTATTTATTTAAATAAAAAGGTCACGCAGTGACGTCGCGATCATCTATTGGTCACTCGTCTTCACGTGATACGATTACGCAGGTCAGAGTTCATCAAATTTGAACTTTGAGCATAGTACGAAAATTCTACGCATGAGCTTGCGTTTCCGGTCAGCTGTTTCCGGATGCGTTTGAATGGAAGTCAATGGAGCGCTAAAGCCTAGTGTGACCGCGGCTTTAAACGCGGGCTACGCGCTGAATTAAAGTACATATTTACTCCCTGACAGGAGATGGCGCTTATTGAAAAGCAGAAATACCCTGGTACACAAGGTGGCGCTGCACAACCTTCCATTAGTGAAGAGAGCCAGCATTTATGTGTTTGCAAAAAGCCTTTCACACACTTTTTGCGAACTGTTTAAAGCACGCATGCAGTTTTGTGAAATGTAAGGCCTTTAGTGATTTGGTCATTGCAACAAATGCTTATTTAAAGCTAAATCCTTAAAATTCTAATCTTAAACAGTATACTCTTTTTAAATAAGTAATGATTTGAAATATATAAAAGTCACAGCAATAGCATTCACATACTTATTGGAAGACCCAGATTATATATTTCTTTTATCGATTTTTTTTTTGGGGGGGGGGGGGGGGGCGGGGGGTTGACACACATGTATGTCTTCACACAGAGGAGGAATGAAAACACGCTTTGTAAGAGCACATTTGACGAAAAGTGACTTTCTTCCTCTCAAATCTCACATTTTCCCCCTTATCATACTTTATTGTCATATAATGGATTTTAATGTAAACAATCATATTACTTATCACTTTACATCAGAAAATGTGAAACATGTCAAACTATCTTATATCATAATGTGAAAAATGTCAGAATGGAGCACGTCATGCAATTGATTGTCAGAGCACTTTTTTTTTAACCATAGAATTTTTATTGGAAAATCACATTTTACATATAACACCCCATCCAACAACCCCCACCACACCCAGCCCCAACAAAATAATCACAGCCAAAACCAAAAGAAAGGGGGAAACAAAAAACAACAAACAAACAAAAAACAACAAACAAACAAACAAACAAAATAAATAAATAAATGAAAAGTAAAATGATTAGTATTTACTGTATACCTTCCCTCAATCCACATCCAGGGTGCATATATCATTGAAGTAGGTAATAAATTGTTGCCATTTTCCCAAAAATGATTCACCCCGGCCTCTGATATTATACTTCATTTTTTAAAGTTTTAAAAAGAACATTAAATCTTTAAGCCAGAATGATATAGAGGGGGGTTGTGGAGAGGTCCAAGACAGCAATATTTTGCGCCGTAACGATGCAAAAGCCACAACACTAGCTTGTTTATGGTTCAGAGGCTGATGCTGAGCTGGAACACCAAAGATGACAATTAAAGTACAGACATCTAATTTGATTTTAAGAATGTCGGAGACAGTTTCGAAGAAAGAGTTCCAAAAGTTCTGCAGTTTGGGACAGAGTGCAAACATATGACTGAGGTTACAGGGCGAAAGTTTGCATTTTTCACACGTCAGGAACATTGAGATATATTTTAGATAGTTTACTCCTAGAGAGGTGAGCTCTATGAACCACTTTAAATTGTATGAAACTAAGTCTAGCACATGACGTGGTGGTACGTATATTATCTAACTCTCTGCCCCAGTAATCATCCTCAAGCTCCAGGCCCAATTCCTCTTCCCAAGCACTATTTGTTTTGATATTGTTAGAATTGTCCTGTGACCAGATCATTGCATATATCTGTGAAATAATACCACCCTTATGAGTATTCAGTTTGAACACCTCTTCCCATGCAGACTTTGTAGGTAAGGAGGGAAAACCAGCGAATAGGAAGGAGACACAATGCCTAATTTGAAAGAAATGGAATAGGTGAGAAGGAGGCAGGCTGAATGACGAGGATAATTCAGAAAAGTTTGCAAACACATTATTAATGAAACGATCCTCGAAGCATTTCAGACCCTTCTTTTCCCAAAAAAAAGAAAATGTGGAATCTATAGGGGGGGGGGGGGGGGGGGGGATTATAACAA
>JANDJT010000114.1:20422164-20440642 GCA_024331685.1 Stegophilus panzeri
TTTTTTTTTTTTTTTTTTTTTTTTTTTTTTTTTTTTTTTTAATTTTATTTTTTTATTATTATTATTTTTTTTAACTTTTTTTTTTTTTTTTTTTTACTTTTACAATTTGCTCAAAGAGCCAGATCTATTGAGTCAACTGGTGTTTCAGATCAGGTGTGCAAGAGACCTGCGGGCTAGCAACACTTTATTCCCCTTCCAAAAAGCTGAAAAATCTCAAAAAAAAAAAAAAAAAAAAAAAAAAAAAAAAAAAAAAAAAAAGGCTCGGTTGAATTGTTATAAATCAACCAATCCATGAAAATAGACGACGAGTAAAGGATCTGTGTATATTAGAGGATCTGTGGCCTGAAATAAAACATTGGCGAACTCAGCAACTTTTGTCAAGTAGAGAAACCAACTGTGAACCTTCCAGGACGCTAGCATTCCAGATCTAGCTGGCTGCATCATAATGCATGGCTACAATCTCTGCTGTCAACGAGACCATGAGGATAAACCTGGTGGAGGTATTGCTGTTTACTGCTTTGGATGGAATTCATGGGGATTCACCATGACCCAAGGAGGGACCCAGATTTTGAACTGATGTGGTTTGCCCATTGCCCTAAAATCATGCACTTTTGAAAATCACAACTTCTGACTGATGCTGTCTATTGACCAAATTGCAACTCTATCATAAGATATTACCTTGACTCATAGACCCACTTCAGATTGAGAGAGTATGGGGCCAACTCCATCCTGCTTATCTGTGACTTTAATGTCCACCACGAAGAGTGGCTTGGAAGTCACAACACTGACACAGCTAGACAATTGGTCCTGCAGATGTCCAACTGTCTTGGTCTTCAACAGGTAATCACAGAGCCAACTAGATACTAGAAACCAGATATTTGATTGAGCTCTTGCAGATCTTTCTGCAAAAGTTATAGTCTCTGCAAGCCTGGGTACATGTGATCACATTACAGTGATGATAACCCTAGACATTCCAGTTCATTATGACACAAAATACCACAGGAAAGTTCATCTTTCCTCAGTCAGCTGTTCACATTTGTACAGACGGGTCCATAAGTATTTGGAAAGTGACGATTTTCTTAATTATGCCTCTGTTCAACACCACAATGGATTTGAAATAAAGCAGCTAAGATGTGATTGAAGTGTAGACTTTCAACTTTAATTTGAGGAGATTAACAAAAATATTGCATTAACTGTTTAGGAATTATAGCTCAATTGATTGGAATCTTTTTGCAGAGTCCCTCCATTTTCACAGGTTCAAAAGTAATTGGACAAGCTAACAATCATAAATATTAGGATTATTTTTTAATACTTGTATGCAAATCCTTTGCAGTCAATTACTACCAGAAATCTGGAAACCATGGACATCACCAAATGCTGAGTTTCCTTCTTTGAGATGCTTTAACAGGTCTTTAGTACAGCTGCCTTCCGTTGCTGCTTGTTTGTGGGTCTTTCTGCCTTCAGTTTTGTCTTTAAGTGAAAAGCATGCTCAATTTGGTTGAGGTCATTGGACATTTAAGAACAATCTTTTTAAGACAATTTAAGGCAATCTTTGCCTTACGAAGCCCTTAGGTTGCCTTCGCAGTATGTTTTGGGTCATTATCTATCTATCTATCTATCTATCTATCTATCTATGTATGTATGTGGAAGTGGTAGCTTGGTGGTTAAGGCTCTGGGTTACTGATTGGAAGGTCGGGGGCTCAAGCCCCAGCACTGCCCAGCTGCCACTGTTGGGCCCTTGAGCAAGGCCCTTAGCCCTCTCTGCTTCAGGGGCGCTGTATCATGGCTGATCCTGCGCTCTGACCCCAGCTTCCTAACATGCTGGGGTATGCGAAGAAAATAATTTCACTGTGCATATGTATATGTGATAAATAAAGACTCATTATCTGTACTGTGACTGATCGTCCTATTAGTTTTGCAGCATTTTACTGAATCTGAGCAGAAAGTATAACTCTATTCTATGCTATAGAATTCATCCTGCTACTTTTACATCATGAATAAACACTAGTGACCCAGTTCCACTGGCAGCCGCAGATTCCTCCTCTGAAGTGAAAAAAGGTTTATTACAGAAAGATGATTAATACAGGATGTAAGAAAGCAGGATAGAATAATGAGAGTGCTCTGAAGTGCTTGTGCTGAACAACTACTATATATGTGAAACACTGAGCATGACCCACTTCTGTGTACTGATAAGAAATTTGAGGCAATTTAAACAGGCTTTGTTTCAGGGTCTTAGAAGATGTGCAGACGAACCTTGAACAGAAGAACATTTTTGTGTCTCTGTAAGCAGATAAACATTTTGTACTGATCTAAGTGACATGACATGGCCTTCTTAGGCGTTATCCTCTCATGAGAATGAAACAGAACAAGAACAAAACTATTACAAAGTAAAAATTAATAATTTCCCTCACAATGCCCTTGCCATAACACTTCCTCCACATGTTGTGGATGATGTGGTATGCTTTGGATCACAAGCCCTTTCTTTCCTTCTCCATTCTCTTCTCTTCCCATCATTCTGATACAAGTTAATCTTGCATTAGAACTGGCCAGGCTTTTTATTTTTATTTTTTTATAGAAGTTTTTCAGCCAAGTCTAACCTGGCCTTTCTGTTCTTCAGTGTTACCAGTGGTTTGCATCTTGAGGTAAACCATCTGTATTTATTATCATGAAGGTGCCAGTTGATTGTAGACCTTGACAATGATATGCCTACCTCCTCCAGAGTATTCCTGACTTGGCTAGATGTTGTGAAGGTGTTTTTCTTCAAAATTCAAGGAAAGAATTCTGCATTAATCTACGTTAGTTGTCTTTCATAGCGTTCCAGGCCTTTTTGTGTTGCTGAGCTCCCCAGTGTATTCTCTCTCTTTTTATTTATTTATTTATTTATTTATTTTTAAATTATATATGTATATTCTCTCTGTGTGTGTGTGTGTGTGTGTTTATTTTTTTTAAATAATGTACCAAATTGTTGATTTTGGCCATTCTTGAAGTTTCTGTTATCCCTCTGATGGGTCTATTATTGTGGTGGTTTTTTTTTTTTTTTTTTTTTTTTTTTTTCCCCCCCTTCTTCTTTCTCCCCAGCCTAATGATTGCTTCATGTGCATAAGCACCTCTTTGGACCGAATATTGAGCATTCCCATAAACGGCCACCAAATCGGCTACCAAATCAAATTCAACACTTGGCATCAACTCCAGACCTTTTTATTTCCTTAATTTGTCATGAAATAACAAGGAAACGGGCTTCACCTGGCCATGAAACTATTTGCTGTATCAGTCGGCTGTCCAATTACTTTTGAGCCTGTGAAAATGGGCCTGCACTTTTTTTTTTTTTTTTTTTTTTTTTTTTTTTTTTAAATAAAGACTTAAATAATTCCTAAACAGTTAATGAAATCTATTGCATTAAAGCTGAAAGTCTATACTTCAATCACATCTTGATTGCTTAATTTCAAATCCATTGTGGTGGTATACAGAGGCACAATTCTGGAAATTGTGTCACTGTCCAAATAAGAGAAGGTTTGCAGTGACTTCACACTTAGAATCCTGGAGGTTATGGACCTCTTCATTCCAAACAAAGCAATCGCCAAGAAGCCCAGTGACAAAGCCTGATTTGTTAACAATTGCAGCCAGGCTGCCAGAAGGGGATGATTAACTATTCAACTACAGAAATGTTTCAACAAGCGAGGTGCGACTACATCATTGCTGAGAAGCTTGATAGAATAAACTAAAATAGAAAACAGGAAGACAGCAACATTACCAGCAAAAAGTGGTGGCAGATTGTAAATAGCCTAAGTGGGTGGTCCAGCCAAAATGACACCCCTGTAATCGAGGAAAACAATAGTGTGTTCATCGCTGCTAAAGTCAAATCAGAAGTCTTCTGAGAAACCTTTGATGAATGCCCTCTGCTTGGCCTAGTTGTTCAGAAGTAATCTGATCCGATTTTGACTATCGGATTGTATATAATCTTGAAAATGGGTTGTTCAAAAGAAAAAAAGGATTCTGAAATCAGATTAGATCATGTACTCCAATCTTGGTTTTGATCTAGATCAAAACTTCAGTTTGTGTTCAAAACATTTTAATAGGATTGGGATACCTGTTATCCAAAAAAATCAGGATTATCCTGATCCTAGCAGAAGGGTGGATTCAGGGAGGCTTTCAGGAACAAAATGTAATAAAACTTAAACTGGTCAAATAATACAACGTTTGCATTATGTAGTATATATTAGGTTACCAATTACGCCTTTCAGTACAGTAAAGAAAAAATATTTTGTCCCCATAAATAATCCCCCAAACAGTTGTCAATATCAAACAAAAATAATATATTTAATTTTAACTGTTATTTGTCACTGTATATTAAGTACAATGACGCAATCAGAGATCAACCAGTCAAAAGTAGTTTCTAACAACTGCATCCCTTATTGCTCTCCACACATGAAGAAATCTGAACGTTCTTATTTTGTTAACTATTAGACATTTTAGACTTTTTATGATTTAAAACGTGTTCAAAATATTCACAATGTATTTGTGAATAATGCATATTATTTATGAATATTGCTTATTGTGCTGTTTTTTGTATCTTCAAATAAAAACACTTAGTTACCACATGTTGCCTTATCTACCTGTTGTTCTTTACATAACTAATAGCCTACATTGTGATATGTAGTTTGATTTAGAGCACTAGTAATCCGGTTTTGGTAATCTTGAAAAGTGTGGATCATGGTGATCCAATCCAATGTTGTGTCGAAAAACCGACACAAAAGTAAGATGGATTACTTGATCCTGGACAGCATGGGATTTTTAAATCCAGATCATTCTGATCCAGATTAAATTTTTTAAATAGCTGGGCCCTGATGATGATGCCCCAATCCCTGAAAAGGAAATTGAAGCCAAGCTGCATGAAATCAAGTTTTGGATGAAGCTAATTTGCGAACAGCTCAGGAGACTGAAGCCTGATAAGGCCACTGGACAGAGGCCAGAGTCCTGAAAGTGTGTGTTGCAGAACTTGCAACAACTTGCAACATTCTCTCAACAACCTCTTCAACCTTTGCCTCAGGTTGGCAACTCGGTGGAAAGTAGCACAGGTGACACCAGTCCACAAAAGGGATTCTAAATCAGACCCAAGAAATTACCAGCCAATCTCACTGCTCAGTATTGTTAGTAAGGTAATAGAACAGTTGTGCATGACCAGCTACAGAAGTACCTTCTGGAAAGCAGCCTAGTGAAGAAGTGGTTGTAATTAATCTTGATTACAGGGGCTTTTTGTGTCGTAATAGCTTGCTATCCAAACTCAAGGCAAAGGGGATCCAATCAAAACTCCTCACCTGGCTCAACAGCTACTGCTCTGGAAGATCCATTTGTTCAGCACTTTTAGGGCAGAGTACACTAAATCAGTTAACGCTTCTGTTCCACAAGGCTCTATCCTACATCCTCTGCTATTCTCAGTTTTCATCAATGATTTGTTAAAGGTGTGCGAAAACCAGCTATTCATATATGCTGACGAGTCTACCCTGTTTGCACTGATCACATCTGCTAAAGACCTACAGCAGGTACAGACAAGTCTAAATGCCTACTTAATGAGGATCAAAGAATGGGCTGACAAATGGAACGTAACATTTGAACCAAGCAAGTGCAAGACCATGGTTGTCTCCAGAAAATTAGCCCCTTCTCAAATCAGTCTGCTTTTCTAAAAATACAACGTATTGATATTGCAGTGGTTTTAGTTTTCATTACAAAATATTTTTTGTAATATGTAAAGTGTCATATTATACTTGTTTCAGTATTGTCTTGTCAATATTGTTTCATGAATCCTGTATCAGGTTATGTCTTTTATTGTGTCTAGTGTATCATGTCATACCTTGTAGTTGGCTTTTTCTTCCAAAAAAACAGTCATACCAAACTTGAATAAAAGGAAAGGGAAAGAAAGCAGGATGTGCATTTGCTTCTTGTGGCCGAATCTTTTTAGGGGAAAGTAACTAATGCATGCTAAAACTTAACAGATGATAGATGAAGTCATACAATAACTTGCTTGTTCACTGAATCATCATGGTAATTTGAATATCCGAATATGTTGCTGTATATAAAGGACAATTTTCTGAAGGTAGAATAGAGTAATAGAAAAGAATAGATTATAGTAATAGATTATAACTTGTTCCTTATAGAATGCCTTTGGTCATGGCATCACATGAACTACAGTCATGGGGGAAAAAGAAAGAACTGAAGGAGGTGTACTAATGTTTTTTATTTATTAGGGCCTAAATAACAATTGTGTGGTCCTCACCAACTTCTATAAACAAACAAATAGTCTCAGGTGACAACAAAGAACCCAACAGATATCAATATGTAAACCAAAATTCAGAAACTGGGGGGAGGGGGAGTACAACCTATAATACAGTAACATTTAGAACCATCTTTAGCAACAATAACTTGAAGTAAATGTCTTCTGTAAGAGTTTATCAGTCTCACATTGTTTTTGAGAAATTGGCCCACTCTTCTTTACAACATTGGTTAAGTTCTTTGTTGATTGAGGGGCATTCATTTATGCACAACTCTTAAGAACCCGCCACAGTGTCTCAATAGGCTTGAGGTCTGGACTTTGAATTGGCCATTCCAACACCTTGATTTTTCCAACACCTTGATTGACATTTAGATGTCACTTGGCTGGTTTCTTTGGGATCATTGTACCGTTGCATCCACTTTCAGCCCTGCTTAAGCTGCTGGATAGATGGCATCACATTTGTCTCAAGAATGTTCTGGTATAAAGTGGAATTCCAGAGAAAATTTGTGGACTGAACTGAAAAATGCATGTATGAGCCAGGAGGCTTACAAACCTGACTGAGGTACACCAGTTCTGTCAGGACAAATGGCCAAAAATTCTGGTAATGTACTGTAAGAATCTTGAGGAAGGCTACTCCTAAGTGCTTTTTGGACTACCACAAAAGTTTAATAAATAAATAAATAAATAAAAGGCAATGCCAACAAATACTGATGAACTGTATGTAAACATTTGACCCCCATGAAAATCTGATATGGTAAATAAAAGCTAAAATAAATCTGTCTTGGCTGTTAATTTTGCAATGACCTCTTATGGAAATAAAGACTTAACTCATTAATTGACTTAACTAATTAAATGTATGGTAATATAAAATCTGTGGAGTTGTAAAAAAAATTTTTTAGCTTGAATGTCTTTAGCCTTCTTGTATGTAATGAACAAAAAACAGTCTGTGTTTCTGCAGAGTGGATAAATAAGTTACCTCTTACATATGGTGCTTCATCAGTACCATATGATCTTGTGGTATTCACACATCCAGTACAGCAATGGTGTATTTTTATATTAGTACTTGATTTTCTACAAGCATATTTATAAACCGTCCCATTTTATCATATCTTTCATACAATCATTATAAAAATCTTAATAATTGTTTCTATCCACAAATGGTCATTCTTTTTCATTAAGATGTTTGGAAGATTTGCTTTGCTTTTTGTCTGTGAACTAATTTACTTGTCCTATTCCCCAGGTTCGGACTGATTCTGAAACATTCTTCTCTGAGACTGTGGTGTGCAGGGTGTGGTGTGGTGCCATGTGTTTAAGTGGGCAGCCTCTGTGCTCAGGCAGGGGCCATGTGCGACCTAACTCCTCCTCTAGTGAGGGCAGCAGCTCAAGCTCTCAGTATGCATTCTGTGCCCTGGGTGTGGGCCTGGTGGCGCTTGGAGTTGTCATGATTCTGTGGAGCGTGGTGCCACTGGAGGTGCGTTGGAATAACACAGGTGTGCAACATGGTGCTGTTCCCAATGATGATAGCAAGCAGAAGACCTCAGCTGTGGCTTTTGTGCTGGTTGGGGTTGGACTGGCCTTGCTGCTATTGGCTGTGTGCCTGGGAGTGAGAAACAAGCACAGAAGGAGCAGTGGGACAACAGCCACTGGTACTCAGTACACACACCGTGTGCCAGAAGAAGCAGGAGAGACGTGAGTCCTTTACTACATTTTCAGTTGGTTACTGAGCAAATTGCTCATTACAAACAAAATAGAATACATAACATTCATCAAATTAATCTCACACTACTACAGCAGAAACAATGCAAATTATATATAAGATCCAAAAAAAAAAAAATGCTCAGTGGTGGTCCTCTGTTTCTATTGATGGATATGGTAGGATCAGTAATTGTATAACTAAAGTATGCACCTATTGTATATTGTGTGTTCAGTGAGTTACAACAAAATGTATATATTCTACATAGAGTATGAGGATGAAAATGGTAGACATAATGGGTAGTTTATGTGCTGGCTGTAGCCACAAATGTTCATAGATCCAATTGTTCATGCATTAGGTAGAGAAGGATTGCAGGATTATTGTAGGGATTACCAATGATGAAGCTTTATTAGGGGCCAAGCACCGAAGGTGTGTAGGCACCTCTTGTAATTGTTAGTAGTGTTGTTGTTGTTATTATTTATTATTATTATTATTTATTTATTATTATTATTATTATTATTATTATTATTATTATTATTATGGGCCAAGCAGTGAAGGTGTGTAGGCACCTATTGTAATCGTTAGTTTTCTTATTATTCGCCCTTCGGGGCTTGACCCCTATTGTCCAAAGTTGCACTCACATTTGTTAACTTTTTAACCGTGCGTCCTAGAAACAAAATTCTTTTTTTCTTTGATTCCTTGGCTCAAGACGATTGCCCTCTATGCAGTCATTCGATTTGATTGATGTCATTTTCTTTCATGAAAACTTTTCCGCCATTTTCATAAAAGCATATTTTTGCTTAGAACTTCAGAACAGTTTGTTATAAAATCATCATATTTGTCTCAATAGATTCCGTGGGGCATACCAAATCCAAGAATATGACAAAGTCGACCTTTTTGGTTGTCGGCCATTTTGAATTTAGACATAAAATGCTGTAGTTTACGAACAACTTGGGGTAATCATAGAACAATTGATTGTATTTATGAATGTTCAACCATTTTGCCTAAAATCATACACACTTCTAAAATTGCTTTATTTTACAGTTTGTCTTGATCCTTACTGCAATGTTTGTTTAGCTCTAGGAACCTCCTTAGTGTTTCACCCCTTAATTGCTGCTTGCAACTATATTTGATAATTATATTTATTATTATGTAGCATTTTAGGTCATATTCTAAACACAGACCACTAGTGAACTGTATATTTGTATAAATAAAGTTGTTTGAATGACCTGCTTCTTCTGTGTGTTTGCTGCAGCTTGGCTCCTACTGCAAACTATGATGTGCCTAGCTATGATGAAGCTGTGACTAGTGGGCGTTATCCTATCCGCCAGAGCAACCTGCACCACAGTACCTCACAGCTACCTTCTTATGATGACCTGGTTGCTGCAGTGGAGAATGAAGGAGAAGGACCAGGTTCTGCGAGTGGTCAAAATGCTTTTTCTCCTGTTCCTCATGTTGGTGCCCCTGCAGATGAAACAAGTGCCCGGCCGGCTCGCAGCAGCAGCCGAGCTAGTTACATCTTCAGACCCCTCCGTGTGCGCAGGATTAAATCAGAGAAGCTCCATGTCAAAGATATCCGGATGAACATCCAGAGCCCTCCACAGGGAGGACGAGTGACCATTGAGCCCCTGACACCTCCACCACAGTACGAGGACAAAGTGCCTGAGTTCCCCACAGACCCAGTGTGATGGAGTGAGCTGTGTATGAATACTGTCCTGGTGTATATCTTTCTTCACCTGTGCTGTTATTGCACTTGGCAGTGCTTAAGTCTAGGATAGGGTGGTATAGGTCTGCTTCAAAGAATTGCTGTAAAGAAGTGTTGTAATTGTGAAATGGTATGAAATTTAATTTTACTTTTGAATGTGATCATCCACAAGCCCTGTGCTGCTTCTAGGAGAAAATGCTAAAGAGTTTTTATCTACAGTCCCCTCTGAAACTACTGAAATGGTAAGGCCTATTCATTTGTTTGTACTATACAAAGACATTTTGGTTTGAGAGCAAAAGATTGATATGAGACGAGAGTTGAGGATTCATTTTTTATTTCCTGGTATTTACATCTAAAGGTGTTTAAACAACATAAAACATAGAACCTTTTGCATCAGACCACCCAATTTTTAGGTGAGAAAAAGTATAGGCACAGATTAGTCTTGAAATAAATGAAAGTAAATAACACTTAATTTTTGGTTGCATATCCCTTTCTAGTAATAACTGCATCAAGTCTGTGACTCACTGACATCACCAAGTTGTTTTTTTTTTTTCTTTTGTGATGCTTTCCAGGCTTTAACTGCAACCTCTTTTAGTTGTTTTGGGCATTTCTCTTTTTGGTCTGCTCTTCAGGAAGTGAAGTGCGTGCTCGATTGGGTTAAGGTCTGGTGATTGACTTGCCGAGTCTATAACATTCCACTTTTTCCCCCTGACAAAGTCCTTTGTTCAGTTGGCAGTGTGCTTTGGATCATTATCTTGCTGCATGATAAAGTTCCTCCCGATTAATTTGCATGCATTTCTCTGTACATTGGCAGACAAAATGTTCCTGTAAACTTCTGAATTCATTCTGCTGCTACCATCATGAGTTATATCATCCAAAATATTAGTGAGCCTGTTCCAGAAGCAGCCATGCAAGCCCAAGCCCATGACACTACCTCCATCATGTTTCACAGATGAGCTTGTATGTTTTAGATCATGAGCAGATCCTTTATTTCTCCACACCTTGGCCTTTCCGTGACTTTGGTAGAGGCTAATCTTGGTTCCAGAACTTTTGTGGCTTATCTCCGTTTCTTTGTGAATTCCATTCTGTTTTTCTGATTCTTACTGCTGATGAGTGGTTTGCATCTTGTGGTATGGCCTCTATATTTCTGCTCTCAAAGTCTTCTTCCTACAGTGGCTTCCAACAGTACCCCTGCCGTGTGGAGGTTGTTGGTGATGTCACTGACTGTTTTGGGGGTTTTCATCACAGCTCTCACGATTTGTCATCACCTGTTGGTTTCCTTGGCCGACCCATTTGGTCAGTACACCAGTGGTTTCGAACATTTAAAATTGTTGTATTGGCTATGCCCAGTGTTTGTGCAATGTGTCTGATTTGATATTCCCTATTTTCTCAGCTTCAAAATGGCTTGCTTTTCTCCACAAGAGAGCACTCTGATCTTCATGTTGGCTTATCCTTTTTAACAACAAATGCAGTCTTCACAGGTAAAACTGAGGGCTAAAACCAAGAGTAGATAGATGTTCAGTGCTATTTATTGTTTAAACAAGCAAACAGGACACGCTTGGGTAACAAGAAACACCTGTTCCAATATTTTTGCTCACCTACAAATTGGGTGGTCTGATGGGTCATAGCACATTTTGTATGTCGTTTAACACATCTACATCTATATTTATGTACCATTTAAATAAATGCTGAAATTCTAAACTCTCTTCTCATATTCATCTTTTGATTGCAAACCCAAATATATTTTGTGTATAGCACAAAAAAATGTGAATTGACCTTGCTTTTCCAACAGTTTCAGAGGGAACTAAATGGATTTATTTGGATTCAAATATAATGTTCTTTGGTATTGTGTTGCTTATTTCGTAGTGATTTGTGATCAAGTCATTATATTTTCAAAAAGAGCTCCGTCATCTCATCTGTACTCAAACTCAGTTTATGGATGTCTACCTGTCTGTACTTATTATTATTATTATTATTATTATTATTATTATTATTATTCATTGTTTGAACAATGAGCTTGAACAAATGTTAATTTGCTGAACAATGAATGCTATTAGCATGGTGTCATTCACATAATGCTAATTGGTGGCATTAGTATTTTGGACAATTGTTCATTAACTGGAAAAGGGGCAGCATGGGTACACATTAACACACCATTATGTGTGTGATTAATGTGACACTGTGTTGGTAGGGGGGCTTATGTGACAGTCTTTATTTCAGAAACATTTTCACAATGTTTTGGGTCTTGTATGTAATAATAAATGTGGTGTTTTCCTATTCTTTGGTGGGTTTTTTTTGTTTTTTTTTTGTTTTTTGTTTGTTTGTTTGTTTGGTTGGTTGGTTGGTTTTTTTTTTTTTTTTTTTTTTTTTATCTTTCTTTCAATAATTGGAACTGTCCTACTTACATTTTTAATGTGTTCTATAGTTGATGACTGGAGAAAATATAAAATATTACTCTACATAAGACATGTTTACTTTACCAAAGGTGGTTGTTGGTGATGGTGATGTTGATGATAAAGCAAACAACACAGTTTATTTAGGGTAATATATTTACATTTATGGCATTTGGCAGACACCCTTATCCAGAGCAACTTACAGAAATGCTTTGAAGTCTATCAATAAATGCATCCTGATACTGGTTCATTAGGTCACGGAGTAAGAATAATACCATCAGTCTTAAAACTCTGTTGGGATGTAATATAGTAAGGTAAACACAGACAACACAATTATAATTTTTATTTATTTTTATTATTTTAATGAAAAGTGCTCATTTAAGTACTTTAGGAAGAGAGAGGTCTTTAGACATTGTTTGAAGACCGCCAGTGACTCAGCTGTTCGAAGATCTAGGGGAAGTTCATTCGACCACCTAGGTGCCAGAACATCTAATCTAACTTGTGTTTTGTATTGTAATGCACACTGACCTTACTGTAGTTATTTTGGTCCTAAATATACAGGTCTTGCATTGTGTGTGTGTGCATATGTATGTATGTATTTTTTTATATATATATATATATATATATATATATTTGGGCCTTTATTACATAGAGAATTAAAAAGTACCGTTACATTTGTGACCCCACCCCCACAAATTGGTTTGATCCCCCCCAATGTTCAAGATGTGGGTATGGCCTTGGCTTGAACCTAGATGATTGATGCTTGCAGCTATATTTGTTGTTGTATTTATTATTATTATTATTATTATTATTATTATTATTATTATGTGAATGTTCTGAGCTAGGTCCCTGAAATTGGGCTTCAGGTATAAACTGCATCTGGTAAAGGATGGATTAACATGGCAACTGGAATGGAATGATACATGAGGTGGTGAGAGGGGTGGAGAAGTGGACTATGCTATATATTTTTATGTGGGGTGTAATAACACAGAAAAAAAACATAGCATAGGTACTTGTATCACACCTGTTTGTTCATGGTTGCACAATGACATTGCCCCCATGGAGTCTGGCTTCTTTGACTTCCTCAGCGCTTTCACAGGAGAGACCTGGTTTGGCATTCTCATTGTTTAACTTGTCACAGTGGTCTTCATCTGTATAGAAGCAGGGAGAAGATTCTTATCTTTTTACTTCAACAGCTAATGAGTCTTTTATTGGTCACGTATACATTACAGCACAGTAAAATTCTTTATTTTTCCACGTAACCCAGTATGCCAGGAAGTTGGGGTCAGCCATGATACAGCACCCCTGGAGCAGAGAGGGTTAAGGGCCTTCTGATCAGTAAACTAGAGCCTTAACCGCTAAGCCACTACTGCTCAGGTCATTTCTTACACTAGTACTGCTGGCCTATTACTTCTCCAATGTCAGCTCTAGCTAGAGTTTACTCATCACTCCTAACGATATAGGGTTTTGAGCACTTGGCCAAACAGGATGGTTGTGGCAGTATGGAAAATGTAATAAAAATAAAGAGGAGTGATTTGTAAATGTTCTTTGACTTGTATTTAAACAAAAAAAAAAAAACGTATAAAGACAAGGTTTATATGTTTGCAGTTGATTTTAGATGTTTTACCTAATCAACTGCAGAGTTTTTTTTTGAAGATAAACATTTATTTTGAAATTGATGCATGCAACAAGTTCCCAAAAAGTTGGGACGGGGGCAATTTAGGACTAAAGGCCTACTGAGCACGACGCGATAAAGTGAAGCGAATCTCCAAGAATGGTGCTTTCACACTGAATGCTAAATGATTGATCGACTTCGGCTAATTCACGCCTGCATGATAGGTGGTGCTGACTGAGAATGCACTTTTTGCCTGCAGACTAGGTGGTGCAACCCACTATTCAGCTGATCAGCCTATTGTCTTTGACCACTGAGAAGAAGAATCGCTTAAATGTTGGGGCGTAGCAACAGAAGGCACAAAAAAAAAGAAGCACAGAAAAATAAAGAAAATGGATTTTGCTGGGACTTTGAGAACAGAGAACTTTTTGATAAAGTACCAATGATGACAAAATCCAGGGGCATAATCTGGCCTGGGCATTTGAGCAAGAATTTTTCTTTAGCCCCAAATAATTCTCCACTTGAAGCTGTTTGTCACCATGTAACTAAACATCAGTAAAAGAGGACAGCCTGTAATTTTGCGGTGAGACCAATCAGACAGCGAGTACAGGAAAATACATGGAAATACTCATGTCTTATTGGCTGATGGGTCTCACTTCTGCCAAACGCTAGCTCACACAATCAGTGTGAGTAAAAATGGATATACACTAATTTATTATTATTATTTTTTAAACCAGTAAATGGGTTGAAACTGAAACACTAACATCTCATGCTGTGTAGGAAAATAAGTTGTGTAAATATTTGAGTTTGTGAATATGTATAAATTAGGTGAATATGATATGAGCAGAGCATAAGGACAGATAACGCACTTTGCATGGCACTGTAGCAGCTAACCACATCCAGTGATAGCTTACTTGTGCCTCCCATTGGCTAGCGACACCAAACTAGCCTAGTCTTGTTTTAGATGGCCAAAAAGTTTTATATTTTATCAGTCTGGTAGTCCTGCAAATAGTGATAACACCTGAGGCATGTTTTATGATAAATACAACTTTTTGTCCATTTTTCAATTTTTTTTTAAGCAATTAGCCCTCACATGCCAGAAAAACATGCACGCAAACAGTCTACTGAAAAGTCACTTTTAAAGTTTTTTGTTGGAGAAGAGTCTGGGTTCAGCCCCGGATGATTAACAGTTCAGCTAATGCCCCTCACAAGAACTCAACATCTATTCTCTTCTCTCTTCTGGTATACTTTTCTTCAGTGTTTACACTAATTTTTAAGACAGCTTTCTGTGCTATAGCATGACCAATCTCACCCTTTTGTGCAACAGCAGAGGTTCCGGGCACGTGATCTAAAGCTCAAATCTAACTGGATGACCCGTTTCACTGCAGAGTGACAGGGGAAAAATTGACATACTGGTTGAAATTTTTTTTTTCCGAATGATCTCACCCGATGTGAATAGCTCTATAGGGATCTATTGTTTCAATTCAAGAGCGTAATCGTGTCGGATATTTGCGTTGCATAATCACGCTCAGTGTGAAAGGCCCTTAATAGTCATGTGACAAGTTGAAATAAGAAGGTGATGTGAAAAACGTGAGGCAATCTACTAATCATAGTATATAAAGAGCCTCCAAAAAAGGCCTAGTCTTTCAAGAGCAAGGATGGGTCGAGGCTCACCAATCTGTCAACAGATGCGTCAGCAAATAATCCAAGACTTTGAGAACAACATTCCCCAAAGACAAATCGGTAGGATTTGGGGCATTTCACCTGCTACAGTCAACAATATAATTAAAAGATTCAAGGAATCTGGTCAAATCTCGGTGCATAAAGTGCAAGGCCGAAAGCCACTTCTGACTGTGCGTGATCGCCAATCCTTCAGATGTCACGTTCTTAAAAACTGTAAGGGATATCCTGGGTCTGTAATGGATATTCTGACATGGGCTCAGGAATACTTTAGTAAACGTGTCAGTCAACACCATTCACAGTTGCATCCACAGATGCAAGTTAAAGCTTTACTATGCAAAGCAGAAGCCATACATCAACACTGTCCAGAAGCGCCACGACTTCTCTGACCTCGGTCTCATCTGAGATGGACAGTAGCATAGTGTAATTGTGTTATGTGGTCTGAGGAGTGAACATTTCAAATACTTTTTGTACAAAACTGCCGTTGTGTTGCAGGATATTTTGCTCCTTCATTGAAAAAAGCTACCTACGTTGACCCTGCTAGCTCACAAGTTCGAATTTTAAAATCAGTTACACTATCTGGCTCGTTCTTAAGAAAAATAAAACAGCTGGACTCACGAAGACTGGATTCAGATGAGGTAGGTTTATTTAGCAGTCAAGCAAGACAGCAAAACACAGCATTGGTACCAGGAATGCACGCCACATGAAGATATAATTTGGACTGAGGTTCTGTTGGTTACAGTGTTTTTCATATACACTTCAGGCATGGCACCATATCTAACTTTAACCAATCACACATTTCCTCTTTTTGCACATCCAATCACAATTCTCCACATTTATCCCAGTTGCATAATTTCCCATTATCTCCAAGAGACCTTAGGTTTACCCATTTAGTGCAGCTCTAAATTCCACACGATCTTTTCCATCGTTTGCTTTTTACATCATAATTTGCGTCACTTATGCGAAGGGTTTATATTTTCCCTAGCTTTCTACTTCCTTATTTACTTTGGAGCCATCTCGGTCAAGAACAATCAATAGACTTATCTCCTCTCATGGGTGAGTAAACATTCTAAATTTTATGGTAAATGGTCTGCACTTATATAGTGCTTTTTTAAACTTAGCGGTTCTACAAAGCGCTTTACACTGGTTCTCATACACCCATTCACACACTCACACACACCAATGGTAGCAGAGCTGCCATGCAAGGCGCTAGCTTGCCATCGGGAGCAACTTGGGGTTCAGGGTCTTGCCCAAGGCATGTGGAGTCATGTGGGCCGGGAATCGAACAGCCAACCCTACGATTAGCGGACAACCCACTCCACCACCTGAGCCACAGCCACCCGTATCCATTTATCATGGGTCGTTTGCTGGGTCAGACTCGTGTTCTTTAACAGATTTTCTATGTTTCATGTGTTTTTAGTGTTGCTAGACGTAAGGTCAATCACTGTAAATCCTGGTCCTTCCAAGAGCAACTCTGGGCATCCCCCGAATTGGCCGTCCAAGAAGAAGGAAAGAGCTCTTTCCTGCCAATTGGGCTGAGCAAGGTTGGCTGACACGTAGGGCCTGGATGGTAATGAACGATGAAAGGGGTGGGTTAGGAGCCACGATCGCATAACCTGCTACATTCCCATCTGTCCCCCTAAAACACAACCCATCTATGAAAAACGTCAGAGCGGTATGTGATAGAGGCTGATTTTCGAGATCTTGACGTGCCTATAAATGATTGTTAGAAGTAACGGTAAAGTCATGTGGTTAACCCACTAGTGGAGATACCATTCTACCTGCTGGATTTACTGTCTGGCACCTTTGGATTGTCAGTTCTGGTGCAGAGAGAATTACATCATATCCTGTTTTACGTTCATGAGTAATTACAAATGCCGGGCTTGTCAGAAGCGCATGTAGGGCATGGTGTATAAAGTAGTGGGGTGGCCTATAGTGATTGCAGAAGCTTTTTGATATGCGAAGGCTGCTGCCGCTAATCCACGGTAACATGGTGGCCTGTTGTACATTGTCAAGGGCAGTACTAAAGTAGGCAATACCTGGACCTTGCTGTTGGGTTAACACAGCATTGGCAAATCCCTGTTTTTCAGAGACAGAAATTAAAATGCTTGATATAATTGGGCCCAGCCAAAGCTGGCACAGAACAGAGATCACTTTTGAAAATTTCAAATGCTGCTAACACCTCTGGTGTCCAGACAAGGGACGCATTTTCTTTCCTCTGGTTTGCTGCTCATATTAAAGCCCATAAGGAAACCATTTTTAGTGCGATGTCACTGATCCACTGTCTACTGTAGCCTACCATCCCCCAAAAAGAAAGCATTTTTCTTATCGTTTGAGGTTTTGGAGTGGTTCACACATGGGATGAGGCAGGAATTAATCTATTCGTTCCATGTACCATCCTGCCCAAGTATTCCACCTCATTACAAAACTGCAATTTGTTCCTACTGATTTTATGACCATTTGCTGCAAGCATTGTAAGGACCTTTAATGAGTCCGCTCTGGATTGCTCTTTGGTTGGACTACAAATTAACAGATCATCCATGTACTGAATCAATGTACACGCAATATTGATTGTGCAATATTGGTGTGCGAGGAAGCGGAAGCGTGAGAATAGGCCGGAGGTCCATGTTAGGTTAAAAGCAAACCCTAACCGGCCGGCTTTCCCGTCCATCCTGCTCTCCAACATCTGCTCCCTGGACAACAAACTGGATTACATCTGACTTCAGCAGGCAACGCAGCGTGAGTTTAGAGACTGCTGCGTCTTTGTTTTCATTGAGACGTGGCTCAGCAACCGTGTTCCAGATGCCGCCATTCAGCTAGACGGGCTCATCTCGTTTCGTGCTGACAGAAATGCAGCTCTATGCGGTAAGGCTCGCGATGGTGGCTTTTGTGTTTACATCAACACAGAATGGTGTAAGAACTCGGTGCTAGTTTCTAGTTACTGCTGAGTTTGTGACTGTTAGATGCAGACTATTTTATTTGCCGCGGGAATTCACTACTATTCTGATAATCGGAGTATACATTCCCCCCAGCGCTAATGCTAAAGAGGCATGTGGACAAAACAAAAGAGATGGTTGTTGACTTCAGGAGAGCACGGAGCGACCACTCTCCACTGAACATCGATGGC
>JANDJT010000114.1:20458474-20476015 GCA_024331685.1 Stegophilus panzeri
TCCATGCCCAAGAGGGTTAAGGCAGTGCTGGAAAATAATGGTGGCCACACAAAATATTGACACTTTGGGCCCAATTTAGACATTTTCATTTAGGGGTATACTCACTTTTGTTGCCAGCGGTTTAGACATTAATGGCTGTGTGTTATTTTGAGGGGAAAGCAAATTTACACTGTTATACAAGCTATACACTCACTACTTTAGATTGTAGCAAAGTGTCATTTCTTCAGTGTTGTCACATGAAAAGACAATCAAATATTTACAAAAATGTGAGTTATGTACTCACTTTTGTGAGATACTGTATGTAGAGGAATGACAATTAAAACCCCCTTGACTTGACTGGTTGTGAATTTATTGTGTGTCCTCTTTTCCACCACCACCTCAAAACTGTCCAGAGATCAGCCCAAGACTGACCCAGCATTCTTGATCAGTTTTAGGGTTTTTTTGTTTTGTTTTGTTTTGTTTTTTTGCATGTCCAGCTCTGATACCACCTCCCCAGAAGACTGCACTGGCTACCACAGACTGGTAGAAGATATCTAACATCTTGCTGCAAACATTAAAGCACATGCGCTTCCTCAGAAAGTAGAGTCTGATCATCCCTTTCCTGTACACATCCTTTGAGTTGATCTTCCAGTCCAGCTTGTTGCTGAAATGGACACTAAGGTATCTGAAGGAGTCAACCAGCTCAGCATCCTGACCCATGATGGTAATGGGGCTGGTTGTGGTCCTCTTCCTCCTGTAGACCACAACCTTCTCTTGATGGAGCAGATGGTTTTTCCCCACCCCACTCGAAGTAGTTGTTGATCAGGTCCCTGTACTCCTCTTCTTGTCCAACCCTGAATCGGTGTAATTGACAGGATGGGAAAAAAATGTTTAATCTAGGGGGGAGTTGGGGAAGAGTGATGGAGTGGAGGAGGTGTGGGGGAGGGCATCATGCTAAACCCATTGATGAACAAATTCAGCTTGTTAGCTTTTTCTAGACTGCCACCCCCACCTCCCGGGTGATCAGCTTCATGCCAGCCCACACTGCCTTTGCATTGTTCTGCTGAAGTCTGCCTTCCAGCTTCATTCTGTAGCTTGTTTGTTCTCCCTCAGTCTCACCTTCAGCTATTTTTGCATGCTCCTCATCTGTTCAGTGTCCTTCTGCCTGGAAACCTTTTTTGTTCAGAGGTTCCTTCAGGTTCTTGATGATCCAGAGTATGTGATTAGGAAAACAATGCATCTTCCTGACTGGAAGACTATAGTTTCCATGCAGACATTGACGTAGTCTGTTATGTTGTTAATGTCTTCCCCAGCTGGTTCACACAACACTTCCCAGTCTGTGGTCACAAAGCAGATCTGCAGAGCCTCTTCTGCCTCTTGTGACCATCTCCTTATAGTCTTCTTTGTCACAGACTGTTTTAGGACAACAAGCCGGTATGTGGATATCAGTAAAATCAGATAATTTGGACATAAACCAATAGCCAACAGATCAACATTTGGGCAACAGTGACGCTCCTTTAAAGTGTCCCAGATTACACCATCTGTTGTTTACAGACAGTGTGACCCCTCCACCTCTCTTCTTACCATTCAGTCCAGTGTCTCTGTCGGGCCTCACTGTCTGAAAGCCAGAGATGGAAATGTTTGAGTCCGGAATATCCTCGTGCACCAATGTCTCAATGAAACAAAGCACAGTGCACTCCAGATACTCCCTCCTAGCCCCTATCAGAGTGTTGAGCTCTTCAAAATTATTGCCAAGAGACCTAATGTTTCTCATGCTGATGGAGGAAATGAAGGGCTTGTGGCATCTCCTCTTTGTCTCCTTTTTGGACTCAGCTGTGCAGTTGTACAGTCTCAGCAGTTTTTCAGGAATATTGAAGCACATTCCAGAGAGCAGCACAGATCTTTGGAGCACCAGCAGCTGATTGCGTGTGCACATGAAGCACCCTGCTCTTTCTCTGTGGTTCTCCATTTGGAGTGTAGAGGGTAAAAAAAAGTAAATAAATAAAAACTAAACAGATTGAAACTTACAAAGTAAGAGAAAGAAGAGCTGAAGTAACAAAACATGACAGATATGCAAGTAGAAAAACATAATAAAAGTAAGGTATAATGACTCTTGAGATGGGAGATGCTGTAATTGCTCAGGAAATTATTTTGAAGAGTGCCTTGCAACATTGCGTACTGAGATGTTGAGAGGCATGGCTTCATATTGTGTAATCCACTAGAACTAATACAAAGTGATGTCTTTGTGCACTCCGTTCTAATGGCCTGACGAGATCCATACCAATTTCTTCAAAGACCTCACTTAATGGAAGGGGGTGCAATGGCGCTTTTGGCATGGCTGACATTCACGACATGCCACACCGCACGTTTTATCCTGAACAATAAATGTCGCCAAGACAATATGCCAAGCCACAGGGTTATGGAAAAGCATTTCCATGCGGCTCCTTGGCACCAACAGTTGGGTTGTCTCTTCCTTTGTTTGAGCATCCTGCATCACTCAATATTACCTATCCTTAAAAACAGAAAAGTACGGGTAGGACAGCGCAATGTTTGGTTCGACGGAATGACCATCAATTACCTTCAATTGGTCAAGGGTGTGTCTCAGGGTGTCATCTTGTGACTGTGACAAGGGGAAATCCCAGAGTGAAATTCCCACGATGGGTGGAAGGGCGGAGCCCTTCCCTCCCACGATGGGTGGAAGGGCGGAGCCCTTCCCACCCTCGATGTCTCCACTTATATCAGCGGACATGGCACAGCCTCCCCAGCCAGCATTGCACATAACCGCAAACAATCCATTTACCAACCCCCAAAAACCTGGCTAATTTGTTCCCAGAATCATTGGATGGGTGAGGCAAGGACTAACTGTCGCCTCCATGCTATCCTTTTGACCCCGGAAATAAATAGTGATGGTATCAGCAGATATGTATGAATGTTCCTGTGCACACACCTCACTTTCCCCCTTTGTGCTTTATCCAATGTCACACCTTCAATCAGGTCTTGGTGGATTGAGGTTTGTTTACAGTCTGAATACAACAATGTGTGATGTGTACTCCCTTGTATATTCACAGGTATTTGGGATGTCCCTGCTCAATCAGGGGAAGCCTGTGGTATACTGGGGAGCCAGCTCATGGTTCCCACACCAATGATGGAACACTGATCCTCCTAGAGGAGTCTGGGCTACCTATGGCACCAACACACTTGCCAAGAGATACCCCTGCACCCACAGCTGTGGAGAGTGAACAACTGAGAGACTGAGAGAACCAGAGGGAAGGAGTCCAGGCCCGGGGAGAGGATTTAAGAGGGTTAGACTTCTTTGGGGGTGTTTGGGGGGGATTAAACTGGGATCAGGGAATAAGTTTTGGGGGAAAAGGAGCCCATTTCTGAGGAGCAGGAATGGGGAAAGGGCAGCAAGAAGACAAAGAGAAAGAGGAGGGGGCTGCCTGCCCCTAGATATGCCATCAAATGGTCCTCAGAAAGATGTACTGCCTTCTCCAGTAACACCGGCCAGTGGCACCAGACCCATTCTGCTGTTCGCGTCTGCAGTCTGCCAATGAGCTGCTCCAGTACCATGAGTTCCACCACCTCTTTGGCACCACACCATGCCCTCACCAACCACCTTCAACAGGTGTCCTAGAGCTGTTGGGTGAATACAAATGGGCAGCTGAGCTCATGGAATGTCAGTGAGTAGAAGCATTGACAATGTTGTTCGGCTGACCCGTTGCAAGATCGCTCTCATCAGGTCTGGGTACTTCAGAAGGTTTGTGACCAGAAGTTGTTGGGCAGCAAGCTGGGCTTCTCCTGACAGTAGGGGTAGCAGACAGACCACCCACTGGGCTTCTGGACAACCCCATGCTGCCGCGGCATGCTCAGATAGCTCAACGAACACTTCTGGGTTACATTTTTAGGTAGTGTTACCAGTTCTTAATGTGGGCTGAAATGCAGTAGGTACCAGGAGTGATGCACACAACACCGGTGGCACCTCTTGGCAAGTATCAGTAATGTCTTTCGCTCCTGCAAATCAATACTTTGTTAGTTCACACGTTAATATTAGTTAACATTAGTTGAAGAAGGATATTTTGTTTCTATTTTATTCCTATTTGTAAAATAAACCATGAAGCTGTACAAAAACTAAACACTTTTTTTTTTTTAGATGTGTTTTGACTACTTTTAACTGTACATTGCATAATTATATCTTAGGAGCCTATGAAATATTTTGTTAAAATGTTTATATTCATATGGGCTGTTACAGGTAGGTGTTCAGCAATTGTAGGGTAGCCAGTCCATGTACACTGAGTTCATTCATTTTTGGTGTCAACATTGAAAAACAAAATACAAATGACAACGCTTTCATTAATTCTTAGCTTTCATATTGAAAATTAAATTACTATTTAACTATGTTTAAAACCTAGTTTTGCTCAGAAATGCAAAATATTTCAAATATGCCTCATTTATACTTTCTTGCTATCTTATTTCTGAAGTATTTCATTTTGTGGCATGCTCGCATAACCTGAGTGTAATTTAACTAACTGAAAAATGTGCATATTGGCTTCATCAGACATGTTGGCTTTGCTCCGAGAAGTTCATTACCTGCTTTTCAAAGGCAACAAGAAGGTTACAGTAAGGGAGGATGAAGGAGCATGTCCACCGAGAAAATTGGCCATATTTTTCACAGCAATAGTTAGTTTTAGGTTCAACGTTCACTGGATATTCACTTTCCTCTGCCCTTGTTCTATAGAGGTGACAGTCTTACACTGAGATCAATACCACCATTAGTTTTAATAATATTCAATTACTATATACGGACATAAAATATTTATTTACAAATGCCAATGTGCATTAGAGCTACATATTTACACCTGAGAATGTTCTGACGTGGTATCAGAGTGCAAGTTGCCTAAGGGACCATCTGGCAATTCCACCCACTGAGTTAAAAAACGTTGACAGGCCCGGTTCTTGCTAGCTAATGAAGGTGGGCAGACTGAAGCTGCCTGAGTGTAGAACGCGCCATTGCTTTCAGCCAATAAAAACATTTTCTGCCGTTATTTTGTGACTGATTGGGGCAGTCTATAGTCCTTCCTCAAACTTCTCAATACACAGCATGCCACAGAGTGCTTTTAACCAATACACAAATCGTAAAAAATTAAAAGATTAATGTTGTCTTTGCCTAAGTTCTGATTGAGTGGGCATGACAGACTTTGGGTGGGCTCAGACCACACCTGCCTGTGCCTAGATCTGGCCATGGAACGTCGACGTTGTCCACGCATTAACTAAAATGACGTAACAGTTAACATACAGAAGTCATTTAAAAAGGCTGTAGCAGACTCACAATGAGATGTCTGACCTATTAATATAATTGAGTACTGTATTGTATAAAATACAAAAAAGGAGGTATTGGCAAAATCTCACCTGTAGTACATCAGTCTGGCCACTAGGAAACTTCTACAACTTTTGGAATGTGAAAAAAAAAAAACCATTTAGGTGAATTATATCTCAAACATTTACGTGAGGTGCAAATCATTGTGAGCTTGCTACAGCCTTTGGAATGTAAAAATGTGTTTTTAAATGACTATGTTAAAACTTATGTAATTTTAATTAATACATGGACAACATTGATGTTTTAACTCAGTGGGTGGAATTGCCAGATGGACCCTTAGGTAACTCGCGCTGTGATACCATGTCAGTACACAGACCGTAGCCCCTTTCTTTATTCGTTTTTCTAAGTTGTTATGATTGTTTTCAATAAAGAAATTAAATCTTCAAAACATGCATCTGATTCTTCCATGGAAGAATGAACAACATTATCTCTGGATAACATGATATAACAAATCTGTCAGAAGGGCCCTATGCATTTATTTTGCCTGGGGCCCCCACATAACCTAGGTTCACCTCTGCTCATCCTTACTACACTTGATCTTAGCCCAAAGACTGAGAAGCGATCACTCTCCTGACCCCACCCTCCATCTACAAAGTGCAGCTCAACACCACCACCACACTGAGAGATTGGACTGGTGACGCGATGGGTGTCAAACTGACATTTTGAATCAGATATAAGATGTGGATTGACCTCAGCATTTTCATCAGACATTTAGCTAGGATGCAGAAACGCTTCAAAATACAAAGCTAAAATGTGGAAACTTTTGATAATGATTTTATTTTGTAGACAGTTATTTCCAAACCATAGCTTTTCATATTGTTAACATACGATGAGTAAAGGCCTCATATTTTCGCTTTATTAATGGATAACGTGTGCATTTTTTCATATTTTCTTCAAACAGAGCATCCTCATGCCTAAATTTCAGCCACATATGAAATAATAAACTGAATTAAGTTGTTTATTTTCTCTATAATAAGCACTGCATCCCTAGAGGGCAGATAAAGGCTGTTCTCAGACATGAGGTCTTCACATGCTGACTGTGTGATTGACCCTGTGTGCATGCACCAGTTATGAATAACAGCACAGCCCCATGTTAATTAAATATAAACTATAAAATCGCAAGCCATGAAAATCACACCAGACCCATTTATATTCTTTAAGTCAGCACTAAAATTTACATCAAAATAGTGGCAGAATTCACCGTAACAACCATAGTAACACCAGAAGCTTAACTGCATACATCATTACCAAATTATGTATCCGGCTTAATATAAGCCAAACATCAATGAAAATAGCAGTTGTACTTACTTAATGTAAGCATGGAAAATACATCTTACTGAAGTTAAGTAAATTAATGAACCACTAATTAAACTTAATGAACTAAATATATGTAGCACTCAGTCTCAGTAGTTCTTGAATGTTTGGCTCTGCAGAGTTCAGTGCTTTGAATTGGTCAATCTAGTGAAACCCATTTAAGGGGACCACAGCATCTTTAACACATAATTATCTTTGCTGAGAACACACATTTCAGTACACTTCAATTTCTTGCTTTTTGCAATGTATGCACATGCACAAGCACACATGTGCACAAGTATGCAGTTTTTGGTAGGCTTTTTTTTTTTTTATTTTGAAAATAAGTTGTTATATATATATTTATTTTTTACCAAATTCACCTTCCTATATCAAATGATTGAGGAGATATAATGCATCTTTTAGTTATACCACCCTTTATGGGCCAAATGTTTATAAATTTTGAGGGGTGACCAGTGTCCTACTTACTATGTATTGTAAAGTTTGTAGAAATTGGACTTGGCATTTAGAAAATACAATTATTTTAGTACATACAATGGCCTAAAATTTAATTCACCTGTACTGGCTAAATGGTTTGGCCCATCATAATTGTTTCGGTCAGCAAATTCTTTACTTGCTAGATTTAATATTTTATGGTGATCAGATGAACTAGGTGAACATGCCACTTGGACATGATCATAATAAAATTCACCTGATTTTGAATGGCCCCCTTGGCTGTTAGAGAGAAATCCTACTATCAAAACAAGTCTGGGACAAAATTCTGGTAAAGTTTCAGTCAGGGTTCTAAAAGGTATCCCAAACTTAGAACATCCAATGCAGCATAAATCCACTATTAAAAATTTTTAAGAATTTGGCACGAAAGAGGCCGTCCACTAAATATCAGTTACTAGTTAAGGTGTCTGGTTATTTATCAGAAGAGCAACTAAGAGATCAATGGTATCTCTGAAGGAGCTGGAGAGATTCACATATGGAAGAATGCAGGATGGATGGAGCCAAATAAGATAAGATAATACTTTATTAATCCCCAGATGGAGAAATACAGGGCTATCCTAAAAAACTGGGGCAGAGGTTCACCTTCCAACAGAACAATTACCCTCAGCATACTGGCAAAGCTACACATAAATGGTTTAAAAACAAGAACCTGAATGTGTTAAAATGGCCCAAAGCCCAGATCTCAATATGACTGAAATTCTGTGGCAAGACTGGGCACAAACTTTCTCCATCCAATCTGACATAATGAGCATTTTATCCAAAAACAATGGATAAAAATATTATGATTCAGATGTGAGAAGCTGATGCAACATTTCCAGGAAGACCTGCAGCTGTAATTACAGCCAAAGGTGGTTCTATCAAGGAGGGTTGCCTATGCAACCAGCTGCTTGTTTAATTTACCTGTGTGTCACAATTAAGTCCATATCAACTCCAGGTAATAACGCTACAAAGTGCAAGGAAAAGTTCAAGGACGTTGGCATTATACATGACTAATATTTAAAAGAGTATCTATTTGTTTAAGAGCACATTGAACATATAATTAAATTAACACTCATGAAACCAAGTTTCCTTTATTCTAATCCAGAAAAACAAAAAAAAACAAACAAACAAAAAAAAAAACACACTGGCTCTGCTTATCAAATGAATATTCTGGCATTATAAAAAACATTTTCACACTGAACTGAAAATAACCCTTGTTTACAACATTATCAAAAATGTTAAATATATGGCATGATGCAAGAAATCGTTAAAGCTACAGGATCTACTGAAATGTCACGAATTTGGTCAATGGAAACGTTCATAAATATTCAAATGAAATCCACTGACCTTTGTTTAGGACAATAAAAATATCATCTCCAAGCACTATATAGTAAATTGCAATGATAATTTTATTTTTAAACAGAGTGAAACAGACTTTCTACACTTTGCAACAATTAAAATCTATGTGAGTAAGTACACAAGGCAGTAAAAATCATAAGAGGACATATGGATGAAGAAATATGATTTTTTTTTTTTTCCTGTTTGTACACAACAGGAATGTTGAAAGTAAAATGTGTTCTTTCAGTAAGCTTGTACCACTGTTTTAAAAAATCATTTCAGTTTTGTTAGTCACAATTTAAGGTTCAGGGGATAATACAAGACTGAAGGAAGTTTGCCTTAGGAGTTGGGAGACTTGGACCAAAACTTGGATCATCTGCCCAGCAAACCCATTTCTTTCCCTTTCTCTTCAAAGCATCCAGCTGGTCTATAATGGCTCTCATTTGGGGACATGCCTCCTGACCATGTTGCATCTTCAGTTCTGGAACCAGACACACATCCATCTAGACTCTTTGATCCTCCCTTGGTAAAATCTGTACTTGACACCCTCCCACCTCTCTTATATAGGAACCTTTCCTGCAGCACTCTCTCTTTCGTCCAAGTTTGAACCACTGAAGGAAATGACACTTCCTCTTGCTCTGATTCTCTATGAAAGTCAATGGCAAAGGATTCTGAATGCCCAGGGCTTGGCTTGAAGGCACAGTTGCTTTGAATGCATTGTCCAGGGTTTAAAGCCTCTTCCACATGTGTGCTGGTGTTCTTGTCAGTAGAGAAATCAAAAGCCCTCAGTCTCTTTTTTGCAGTTCGTGAAATTCCACTTTTCTTCTCATCACTAACTGTGAACAACCACTCACTATCAAAGTTCATTTCATGTTTGAGTTGGTTCACTGCTTGCATGTTAAAGCCTAGTAAAACTATTGGTTTACGAGTCACAAAGTCCCATTCACATGACTGCCTTTGGTTGGCAAAGTGACTTAAGACATCAGACTTCCACAGCCACAGGTTTGCAGCGAGTTTTTCAACCTCTCGTTGGGATGGATACGGCTGCTGGTTGAAATAGGTGGTCAGGAAATCCTTACGTGCATCATAAGACTCATCTGCATGACCTCTGGGGTCCAAAATGAGAACAGGCTCTGCAGGCTTGTCCACAAACATTGTGTGATGGTACCTGCTTTGAGTGAACAATTTTTTCTTCTTAGGGTCCAATGTATCTGAGGCGACCAGTTCTCGCTTAAGAGCTGAAATGCACTTCTTGGTGTGAACATTCGGAGCTTGTCCAACCCCTCGGCAGTGTACAAGATGAAGCGTGATTGTGGAAGCTGTCATGTTATTTGTGTACACACCCAAGCAATGGATACACTTGTAGGTGAGCTTTTTCTCAACTGGATGGAGAGTCTGAAGCACCTGGTGCCGGTCTTGTAGATGTTCTGTGAGTGCATCAGAAATGGGACCCTTTATAATGGTGAAACAGAGTGGACACAAGGTCTTGCCCACTTCTGTGTTCTGGGTTACTACATTTTTGGATGTGTTCATCATTAGTGATTCACTGGATCTTTTTGTCCCCTTTGCTGCAATTATTGTAGACCTGGATCCAACACTGTTTGGTGGTTGCACAGTTGTGGATGATGACTTGGGTACTTTCTTCATGTTATGGGTGGTCACTATAAGCTGCACATTCTTTGGACTGCCTTGTTGAAGTGTCAGATCAAATGTCAATGGAGAATCAATAGGAAGATCCCCTGGTTCATTTGGATGCATCTGCCTCTTGTGCACTACCATCTTCTCAACCTCATAAAATGTGGCATGGCACTGTGGGCATGTCAGTCCATGTATTAGCATGTGGTTTAGCAGAGTGTCACTTGGCAGGTAACGGTTACAATACAGACACTTGCTCGTGAAATTGTGGATCTTCAGAATATACTTAGCCATAGCCTGCACCCTTTCGGCCTGATGTTCCTTTTCAATGTGAATGGCATATGAACTCTCAGGGAAGAGTTCATTGCATATTGTGCAAATTTTCCACTTCTGTGTTTGTGAGGTGTTTGGTGCATTAGCTGAACCTTTCTTGGCCTCTAATGAGGTCAAAGTGGCAGTAGCAGAATGCACTGATGAAAGGGGTTTTCCTATATATGACTGTGAAGCTGTGCTGGACAACAGAGCTTTGTCAGGCAGTGTAATGCACAGTGGGTGGCCAGGGCTTCCTGTGACACCCTGCTTGAAATGGTTGCCAACAGGCACCCTCATTACTTTGGGCATGTTAAAGCAATTAACTGGCTGCACCATATGTGGCGGTATTCCAGGTATGACTGGAGCACCCCACTGAATGATGCTGGCCTGAGAACGAGCCACTATAACATTGGTGTGGCCAATCAGGGCAGTTACTTGATAGCCAATACGTTCATGGAACTCAATAACATGTTGAACCAGTGCCTCATAGGAACGAGGGACAAAGAGGCAGCTCTTACACTGAATCCCATGACTACTGATTATGGCTTCATCACCGTTTTCTTGCTTCTCTGAGTTTTTGACTACATAAGGTGTAGTCACATGCTGGAAGTGTTCCCTATAAATGTGCCTGCGCACTACATTGTATAATCTGTCCCGATAGTTGCATTTCTTGCAGTAGTAAACCACCAGCTCTTTTCTGTCAGTCAGCATATGCTTTTCCATCTGTATACTTTGCTTACCACCCACCATGGCTCCAAGTGGATTGGCAATGCCCTGTCGCACAATGTTATAAGGCATGTGGAAGAGCCTAACATGAGTCTCCAGAGTTCGTTTGTTTCCACTGTACATGCAATAGGAGCAGTTGAGCAGGATGCGGTTCTCAAAGTCATCTCTGTGAACATTGCGAAAGTGATTCTTGTAGGCTGAGAAGTATTTGGAAGCAAAGGGACAATCTGAGCAGCAAAATTGCTTCGTTCTGTAGTCCTATAACACAGAGAGATATATGTAAATATATATATATATATATATTTTTTTTTTACAGTAAAAGGGTTCAAAGCTACTGAGCAATGCAATTAAATCTTTTGGATGAAACCTACGAAATTAATGAAAATTAATGAAACATTAAACTGTCTTACCTGTGACTTCGTCCAGGATGGATCCCACACACATACATCAAGGTAAAAATGTTTCATATAGAACTCATCAGGACCAAACTCTTTGTAATCCTAAAGAGGAGAAGAATTAAAAACAAAATTAAATTGTCAGAACACTGCAGAAGCAATGTTTATAATAATCTTATGGTCCCAAATTATGCATCCATATTTAATCAATGACACTTTTGAGTTTTACATCAGTTGAATTTATAAGGGGAACTAAACACTCAACGAAATACAGCGAGTTCATTCAGGTAATTCAGGCAAAGTCTACACAGAAGCAACACTGTCATGTAATGGAGGCAAAGACGGATGCAAGTGCAGATATTTGTGTAAAGTGCAAAACAAACCACCATACTTGTGAAATCCAGAACCATAAACATGAGATATAATGCAAAACATGCAGACTACTGGCAAGGCTGTGGCACACACAACTACCCACACGCTTGACAACAATAACAACAAAAGCTTGACCAAGAAACACACAGAAGATAGACTTAAAAAGAGGTGCTGATTAATTGATAAGAGCCATATAAATATATTTTGTTCGTTTTGTTTAATTTGGTAAAAAAAAAAAATACATTTAAAAAAACAACAACAAAAAAAAAACCTTAAGGATACTTGACTTTTTTTTTTTTTTTTTTTTTAATGCATTGCTGAGCTATTTAGTTGTCAAGCATATACACTGGATTGATTTTAATAGCTTTAAAATGTACTTGAAGTGTACACATAGAAATAGGAAAATTCAAGTATTGGATCGTGACTCTCTGTATCAGCAGATATGAAATATTAAATGACTTGGATCAGGAGTAAAAAAAAAAAATAAAAAAAAATTGGGACATCCCTAGTTTTGGAGGTGCATTTTAAAGCCCCACACAATATGGTTTCCAAAAACAACAACAAAAAGAAAACGATACAAATGTAAAACCTGTTTGCTATATTAAAGATCTCACATTTGAAACACATTTATCTCTAACTAGAATTTAATTATAACCTTCTGCCTGAAGGGAAGTGTGAGCGTGTGACAGATCACATTCATATTCACACAGTCATCTCCCTGCAACTCATGAACAGTGTTAGTACTTGAAAAGTAGGTATAAATGACCTCTGCAGCACTTTTGCTTAAGTCATGAACAGTGCGTGTGGTATGTACATTGTAGGGTTGTCGTTAATGATTATTTTGACAATCATATAATCTATTGATTTGATTATTTCATATATACCAAATACCAAAAAATATTTATTTTAAAAGATCTATTTTCAGCACATTAATCAACTTATGCTACCACAGAACTCGTAAATAAGCTTTATTAATTAAAAAGTCACTAAATACAATAGAATATTACTGACCTCTATTAGTAAATCTATCATACAATGACAAAGGTCAGGGGTTTGTGCTGACTAATTTCTAGAGCATTTCAAGCCCTGATTTGTTAAATTCCAAACAGTCAAATTGAAAACAGAGACCAATATCCATAGTCTAGCAAAACGTGCAACCATTTGCCCTAGAGCAAGCACTTATAATAAAGGTTAAATACTGTATTAAATTGACACCCATCTCTGTGATTTATACAAAGATGGCTTATCCCATACTAAACCAACAGAATTTGCAAAGAGACCTTTGCACAAACATTTAATAAACATGTCCTTTCATTTTCACCACAATCCTGTTTTTTATTATTTATTTTTTTTTAAATAATTTTTTAATTCTGTGGTACTGTGATGAACAGTGACATTTTTAGATTATCATACAGTGAAAATATCAAAACCCTACAAACACCCCTTTCAAACACCCCCAGTTTAGCTAGCTAGTGCTAGCTAACTGAAACTATGCAATTGATTGATTGAACTTTATTATGTACCAATGTGGAAATTTTCCGTTGGCTTCCTATAAAACACAAAAGTTATACACATCCACAATTAAGACACAATCATACAACAATTTAAAAAACAACCACCCAATAAAAGTAATCATTCTCACAAAAGATGCGTACCCTTACTTAATTCCAATCAATATTCTAACTGCCACTGGAATAAAAAAAAAATTGTGTTTTTAAACATTTTAAAGAATTTTGGGAACCTCATACCTTATTCCAGAAGGATTACAAATCCAGAATAAAGTGGGTGTGTGGAATCCGATATAACCCTTTTTGCTCTTCTATGTACTGCCAGCTAATACAGTTTATCAAGCTATGTTTGCTGGCCTCCTGTTATTTTTCCTGCCATTCTCAGTATCCTGTGCAACTTGTTCTTATTCCTCACCCACAGGTTTCCATACCAGGCTGTAATTTTAAACACTGAAATACTCTCAACATGGCTTTTATATACCATTTCCAAAACTCACTAACATCGAAATACTTTTTCTGCATAAGGAACAACCTTCGAGTTGCTGATCTAAAAATATTGTCTACATTCTCACTGAAACTCAACCAATACACATGGAATTCACAAGATTTTAACATTAAAATCAACTCTTTTGTTTTCCTTATGTTGATTTGCAGAACACTCAATTTATACCAATCTTCAAGGACCATCATGTTTTTTTTAGTATGTTTGTTCACTCAATAATTGACTCTTCGAATAAATTTGCACAAGGACTATGTTATCCGCAAACTTAAAAAGACCAGCTGTATTACTTTTAATTTGTAGCTCATTGGTATACAGTTGCGGTCGGAAGTTTTCATACCCCTTGCAGAATCTGCAAAATCTTAATACTTTTAACAAAATAAGACGGATCATAAAAATTCCATGTTTTTTATTTAGTACTGTCCTGAATAAGCTATTTCAGATAACAGATGTTTACATATAGTCCACAAGATAATAGCTGATTTTATAAAAATTGCCTCGTTCACATATTCTTGATTCTTAATACTGTGTGTCGTTACCTGGATGATCCACGACTGTTTTTATGTTTTGTGATAGTTGTTCATGAGTCCCTTGTTTGTCCTGAGCAGTTAAACTGCCCAATGTTCTTCAGAAAAATCCTCCAGGTCCTGCACATTCTTTACTTTTCCAGCATATTCTGTATATTTGACCTCTTTCCATCGGTGTCCATATGATGTTGAGATCCATCTTTTCACACTGAGGACAACTGAGGGACTCACACACAACTATTACATAAGCTGCAAACATTCACTGATGCTCAAGAAGGTAACACGATACATGAAGAGCCAGGTGGATGTAAACTTTTGAACAGGATGATTAAAAGAACAGCGGGCAGTTTAACTGCTCAGGACAAACAGGGGACTTATGAACAACTATCACAAAACATAAAAACAGTCGTTTACCATCCAGGTAATGACACAGAATTAAGAATCAAATGTATGTAAACTTTGAACGGGGGTAATTTTTTATAAATTCAGCCATTAGCTTGTCTTGTGGACTATATGTAAACATGTGAAATAGCTTATTCAGGACAGGACTAAATAAAAAACAACATGGGATTTTTATGATCCGTGTAATTTTGTTAACAGTATTAAGATTTAGCAGATTCTGCAAGGGGTATACAAACTTTTGGGCACAACTGTACATTAGCCAATTCTGATTCCAACTGATTCAAATTCTTTCAACAGTATATTTAAGCTTTAATATGTAATAAACAAGATATTTGAATGCTAAAGGGCAATGTGTGCTCATT
The DNA here is from genome assembly GCA_024331685.1 of Stegophilus panzeri. Taxonomy (NCBI): domain Eukaryota; kingdom Metazoa; phylum Chordata; class Actinopteri; order Siluriformes; family Trichomycteridae; genus Stegophilus; species Stegophilus panzeri. Next base: position 20,473,686 of record JANDJT010000114.1, read on the forward strand.
TCCTTATTTTATTTATTTATTTGTTTATTTACTTCAATTAATTTCAGTGAAAGATTTGGTTTTATGCACAATACACATTGGAATGTTTTGGTTCTTTTGAAAATAATTTTTGTATTTATAAAAAAAATATTTCTAGCTTTTCCAGAGAAAAACAGTTTTGTAATATGTCAATCATGAAATAAAAATGAAAAGGAAACAAGGTGATTTGTACAATAGGCCTCATTTATCAATCTGTTAGTAAAGTTGCGTTGAATGTTTGCGTCAGCCAAACCAAACTAAAAATTTCCTCCTCATTTACCAAAGTTTTGGAAATGTATTAAAATGTTCATGAATGCCCATCACCTACAAGTGCATATACTCCATAATGACTCCATTAAAAAGGAAAGGCTCACAGAGCTAAAAGCAAGAAATGACCATTAAACAATGAAAGAACAGGAATTTGTAAGAGCAGAAGTTGTTTTGACTCACATACACTCAACATCCACTTTAATACGAACACCTGTACACCTATTCATGTATGCGGTTATGCAATCAGTCAATCATGTGGCAGCAGCACAATGCATAAAATCATGCAGATACAGGTCAAGAGCTTCAGTTAATATGTTCACATCCAACATCAGACTGGGGAAAAATATGATTTCTGTGACTAACTTTGGCATGATTGTTGGTGCCAGATTAAGTATTTCAAAAACTGATGATATCCTGGGATTTTCACACACAAGTTACAGCCTCTAGAGTTTACACAGAATGGTACGGGGGGACCACATCCTGAGAGTGGAGGGTCTGCAGGTTGAAACATTTTGTTGTTGAGAGAGATCAGAGTAGAATGACCAGACTGGTCAGAGTTGACAGGAAGTCTATAGTAACTCAAATAATCACACTTTACAACTGTGGTGAGCAGAAAAGCATCTCAGAATTCACATCACACCTTCAGATGAATGAGCTACAACAGCAGAAGGCCAGAAGAATCTGAGGCTATCATGTGCACAGACTCACCCAAACTGGATTGGGGTTGTGTGGTCTCAGGAGGAGAGCTGTGCACTTCTTGAAATTTAGAAAGAGGACTGGATTAAACGCCAACTATTCTCAACACATAAGAACATAAACGTGTTTCTTTTCTCAAAAAATTAAGGAAAGAGGCTATAACAGAACAGTGCAACAATGTAAAAGTAAAAAAACTACGACAGTAGTTAAGTACATGACAAAATGCATTGAAGTGGAGAGTCCGCTGAAAATTAGGATTCCTGTCCCTTCTACGATGACTTGGATGAAATTTTGTGTGGAAGCGATTGTGCGACATATGTTGTCGAAGGTGGAAGAGTGGACATGCAAAATGAAGAGGAACAAGGTAAGGGTATCATTTTGCATCCCTACCTAAAGGCTTATATCAACATTATGGGATTTAGTATTGACGAGTCATTATTCATAGAATTATTCCCAATGGTTGCATTTATTAACATTAGTTTGCTACACTCATTAATATGAACTACTAATACATATAATTTTGGCAACATATAATCTTGGTTAAAGTCAACATTTACAAACCCATTCTATTTATATGGTAATGTTAGTTTGTAATATGAACCAACGAGGGAGGGACGGATGGATACTGTTAATTCATGATACCTAAAATAATAATCAATGGTAATTAATAGAACCTTATTGTAAAGTGTTATTGTTATTCTTTTCTGAGCTTCAAAAGATGTACAGCAGGCATGAAGATTACAGTATCAAATGAGGTTGATCAGGTTTAGCAAATGGTGTGATTTATGCTTATTTTTTCTTTATTTTGTGCCTTTCAGAATTGGAGAGATGCATCAGTGTTACTGAAAACAGTAGTGCGAGTGAAAGCAAAAGCATTCATGATGATCACATGATCACAGCAAACACTCCAAATCACAGAGGTGACATCTATGCTAAGTAGCATGACTGACCAACAAAGGTATTACTTTGAGCTCTTTGCTTCCTCGGAAGAGGAGGAACAATACCGCAGAGAGGTTGAACTAGAGCGAGAACGCTTCAGATTGCAAATGGAGTTGGAAGAAAGGCGTCGGCAGACCTTTTGATTTTCTACGATCCGCCACGCCTACTTAGATCAAAAGGTGCAGGCTATTTGACGGTACCTCAAACAGTGAAGAGCTTTCACTAACAAAGCCCCACAGTTATGGAGCAGCCTCCCAATTAGTGTTCGGGACTCAGACACAGTCTCAGAGTTTAAGTCTAGGCTTAAAACGTATTTTTTTTTACTCAAGCCTACCATGAGAAGACTTTCTGTTACACTAAGCACAGTCCTAACAATCTCTTCTCTCCCTCTTATTTCCCCTACTATG
>JANDJT010000114.1:20496176-20514215 GCA_024331685.1 Stegophilus panzeri
TACACATTTTTCCCTAAGAACCATTGGTGTATGTCAAATACTTCTGTAAATATTTCAGATAATTTTAAAAACAAAACTAATTTTGCGAACTACTCATAGGTTCTTTTGGTCAAGTGAAATAAAGCTACTGCAGGACAATACTTTGGACGTGTTAGATCAAGAGTTATCAAAAAAAGTTGAACTTTTGATTTACCCTCGCAAGGGCATAGCAAAAGGTTTGAAGTGGGCGTGGCCACTTTTACTTAAATGGCTATAACTCTTGAACGAAATGAGAAATTTTCACCAACCTTGGTAAACTTATGTATGGTCTCAATCTGAGCACACTTGTCAAAAATGGAGTAGTTTGGCCACTTGATGGCAATATAATAGTAAAAAAACTTGAAAATGGCTGTATAAATGGTGTGTAAATGATTGAATATCATGCAACGTTTCATATATACAGATATTCTTTCTATCATACATTAGATCTTATGATTCTGAACAACTTTGCCTCTATGACCATTGCTATCAATCAAATCGTTTATTAAATATTTGAGATTATTTCAGAAAACTAGTTTTGTGAAGTAGTCCTAGGTTTTTGCTCAACTATAATAATTCTATAACAGGATAATTCTTTGGACTGCTTAGATCAATAATTATCAAAAAAGTTGAAGTTTTGATTTACCCTTATAAGGGCACATCAAAAAGTTTTAAATGGGCATGGCACTTTTACTTAAATGGCTATATCTCTTGAAAGGAATTAAATATTTTCACTAAACTTCCCAGATAGTACAAATACATTGCGGAGACGTCTGTTTGATGTACGCATTTTCATCTGGAATTCATATTTTTTTTTAGGGTGTTTGCTCAACTGGAATACGTTGCATAGACGTCCTTGTCAGACATTAAAATTACATCCATTGGACGTATTAAAGACGTTAAAGATTAGAATCTTACGTCTATGAGACATCTGATTTATATAGTATAGATGTGATTTTTAATTAGACATTTTAGACGTTCCCTCACATTTACTACTATTGATAACAACTACAGCTGCACTAATTATAAGTGTGTACACATATATGATAAGTATGATAACTAGATCTGTCAGGGCTTTAAATGTTCTGGAATAGTGGCAGCTTAAGCGTTAATATATAATCATATTCAAGTTTTAAAAGTAAACTAGACAGGTAATGTTCATCCTGACAAACTTTGAGGTTGGCTTGAGAAAGCAAGCCATCAATTAGACAGCGTCCCAATAATCTTGGATCTATGCACTGTCCCAATGCTTTTGGAGCTTGGCGGCATCCTAATACTTTTGGAGCCACACTGCGTCCTAATACTTTTGGAGCCAGGTGGCATCCAAGTACTTTTGGAGCCAGTCGGTGTCCCAATACTTTTGGCTTAAGCCGGCATCACAATACATTTGGATCTAGATGGTGTCCCAATACTTTTGGTGCTAGACAGCGTTCCAATGCTTTTAGAGCTAGAGAGCGTTCCAATACTTTTAGGCTTCAGGCCATATGCACTCAGGTGTGTGTGTTCTGACAGTTGGAGCCAGGCTCTGAACATTCCCTCAATCTATGTGAAAGGGAATTTTGGGGAATTTTCATAGTCCGCACCGCAACAGGAATACCGGGAGTCCGACTAGTTTGGAAAAATAGAGCCTGACCAGTGTGATCGGCCAGAAGGTCTGTGCTGAGTTTGGAGGATGTAGCCTGAAAGCTCAACGAGTTATAACAGTGAGAATTTTTTAATGGAAGTCAATGGGAATTGTGGCCACTTTGAGCTTCCGTACCAGGAATTCCAGAATTCCGATCACTTCAAAAAGATATAGCAACTCAAGTCAGAACAGGTTGAACGTCTGTGCCGAGTCTGCCGAGTGCCATGTAGCTTGAAAGCCCTAGGAGGAAGTACAATTAAATTTTTGGGGGCTCAGAATAATAATAATAACTAGATAGGTAAAGTTCGTCATGACAAACTTTGATGTTGACTTGAGAAAGCAAGCTATCAGCTAGACAGTGTCTCAATAATCTTGGAGCTATGCACCATCCCAATGCTTTTGGAGCTTGGTGGCGTCCTAATACTTTTGGAGCCAAGTGGCGTCAAATACTTTTGGATCCAGTCGGCATCCCAATACTTTTGGAACCAGCTGGCATCAACAATACATTTGGATGTAGATTGTGTCCCAACACTTTTGGAGCTAGACAGTGTTCCAATACTTTTAGGCTTCAGGGTGTGTGCACTCAGGTGTGTGTGAGTTTTGACAGTTGGAGCCAGGCTCTGAACATTCTCTAAATGTAAGTGAATGGGAGTTTTGGGGACTTTTCATCATCCGCAATGGGAATACCAGGCATCCAATCAGTTTGGAAAAATTGAGCCTGACCGGTGTGACTGGTCTGAGGGACTTTGCTGAGTTTGGTGGAAGAAGCTTGAAAGCTCTAGTGGTCACTTGTCTACAGGTGATGCGAATTCGCAGCGCAGAGTTCAATTTTGGACCACAGCAAAATGCGAAATATATCGCACAAGCTTGCGTTACCGGTCTGATGAATTCGCACGCGCATGAATGGAGGTCAATGAAACAAAATGTGTAGTGTGACCGCCTATTATCAAAAAGTAAATTCTGCTATTTTCTACATGAAAATGCAGGGTGATCACTGGCAATTTTGCTTGGTTCATTATAAATAAATAAAAAATTAGATCAGGATTTGAACCTGGCCCCCATGTATCATACTAAACAAAAACAGCACTAGACTATCATCTCTCGCAATGCTAGAACTGCCACTGTTGTCCCTCAAAAAAAAAGGCACATGATGCCCCTGAGTTGTTGTACTTCACGTGAGATGAGTTTGACTAAATCCAAAATGGCTGACTTCTTGTTGGGTGGAGCTAATAGCTGTAACTAACCATTATATTTACCTGTCCAGTTAGATTTTGCACTGCAAACATCAATGACAGCTTTAACTTGTCAATGCTGGCAAGTGACATTAGTATAAGTGGGAAATTATTCTAGCCCTTACGGTTCCAGGGGCCAGTTGCATAAACTTGGCCACTATAAGACTGTGTTAAGAACTAGTTTATTGCAGTTAACCAAGGGGTAATTAGTCTTACTTTTCCAATTCCAATTAGACCAATCTACCTCTTTACGTAACTGACTTTAAAAAATTAGGACCAGTCTTGAAGAAAATAATTAAATGACTAACATTTAAGACTAGTCAGCAGTTTATGTAACCAGCCACAGAAATATGAACTAAAATGTAATCTCAAAAAGTTACACTTCTGGCTATAATTGAGATCAGTCTTTTTTCTATAAAAACAAATGACTTACTCTGTGTTCTTGCCTGATGGGTACTTGAGGGTCTCAGTTCAGAGATTGCATCCTCTCATGGATTATACAGACAATGTAACATTTAATGGTATTAGGCTGTTATTCACTGGCAGTGTTATTGTTTCCTGCATGTGCTAATGAATGTTCTGTTACCCTGAAAGGTAACCCCAAGCATCCTCTTGCTCATTTACATGGGACAAGCTCACTGGAACACCTAGAGCTGAGAAAGGTGAATAAGTTGCATTTGCTACCATGACAGTGCATGAAACTTGTACCTTAGTATTAACTGAAATTGACTTTTTTTCTCACTTATTCTGCATTCTTCCTTGATGTGTAGACAGTCTTGGGTCTCGACAGGGTCTCGGAACAGAGAAATTCTTCTCTAATTAATTATACAGAAAACAAATGTCATATTACTTTGTGTTAGGCTGTGACTCATTTGCAATGAATGTGTTTTTGATTTCCTCCATATACTAATTAATGCTCTTTTACCTTAAATGGTCGGTGGGTGTTCATGCCAAGTATCCCATTGGTGGTCTGCGTGAGAGAAGCTCTCTCTTAGATGAGCTTACTTGACATTACAAAAGGTACTTGTTCTACTGCTGCACCTGAATTGTGCTCTCTTGCTTTGTATCTTAGCTTATTTAGATTTGTAGTTGCTTTAAACTATCAAACACTTTTTATATGAGTGAGTGAGACTCATAACTTACGTGGTGTTCTTCCTTGCTTGGAACCTGAAGGTCTCAGGTTTTTCTCATTGTACAGAAAATGTTGATTTAGCTAGGCTGTCTTTTGTGTGCAGTGATTGTCATTGTCCTGATTTATTTTTCCAAATGCTAATTAATACTTTTTTACCTTGAATGTTAGGTGGGTGTTCACACGAAGCATCTTGGGGCTCATCTGCATGGGAGAAGCTCACTGGTACATCTGGAGCTGAGAATGTTGGAATTGGTAAATTTTGTATGTAATTAAATCATTTTATATGGCATTTCCATTTTTATTGGCTGGTTTAATGAAGGTTCATTCATTAAAGAGGCCTGTGACTTTCTGACATCAGGCAGAATATAAGTGCATGACTAAGCATCTACAGTGCGTGCATAATTTTTATGCAAGTCGATATGGTGCATAAATGGATATGTGTCATATTTTTATTTCAAGCACATTTGACCAATTCCAAACCACATCAGTCTTAATAACTACTATTAATTTTATATATAATAATTTATAAGTGATAATAAAGTATATTAGAGCTGCAACAACTAATCGATAAAATCAATAATAATCGATTATGAAAATCGTTGTCAACGAATCTCATTATCGATTAGTTGGTCTGCAAGTGGCACGGGGTACATTTACTGATTGCATTACTTCTGTTCCGAAAACACGCATCAGAGAGTAAATACTAAAGATGTGTCCCAAATGACCTACTATACTTACACTATGTATTATGTACTCTACAATCTAGTGTACTATGTACTCTACCATCTAGAATTTTAGAAAGGTAGTAATGTCTCAAATGTAACACGAGTGGTTTTTTTTTTACTAACCGGAAGCATAAGCCGTTTCCCTAGTCAGTGGCACGTGATGTCATACGCATGTAACATGATGCCGCCAGCTTTATCAGACACCCAGAGTCAACAACAATGACTTTCTTCAGTTTACTGTTTATGTCAACGTTACCTTTTATTCCCAACATGACCTCAGTCACCATTACACGGAGGCGTAATCGTCAAGTCTGAAGAAAGCCTGCGATTTCCAAGTCCTCTAAGGCAGGGCAGCATTTTATATTAAACTCAGCGGAGAAGATCAAACTTTACAAAGCGGGGCTTGTATAACATGGAAGCACGACAGTGATGCACGGGCACAAACTTATGTTTATACGCCACTGTGTGTAAGGGGCAGGGGAAACTGGTGCAAGTTGCTTGAAAGGTTTAGTTTAATTTAAGTTTATTGTCATTATATGCTGTATTTGCATACTTGCAGTGTAAATTCTGTAGTTTATTATAACGGAAGTGATCTATTAGTAACGAGGCTGCGTTGCTCCTCACTTGCAGTATAGATGCGGCGATACACAGTGGGAGTGCGAGTAAGATCTGTAATGTCTAATTAAAACACAATGATCAATGGTAAACACAAGTAAAATAATATGTTTAAAGGCAGTGAGTAACAGGAACCACAAGGTACAGTGAAAGTGAGTTTATATTATTAATTTAGGACAGTAGTTAATTCAGTGCTTTTTGTCCATCCATAAAAAATAATGTAGAAATACTTATATATAATATAAACTTGCACAAAAAGCACAGAATTAAACTACTGTCCTAAATTAATAATATATATTCTGGTGTGTGTGTGTGTGTGTGTATTGGGATCTTTTCAGTCTTAAATAATTGGAGACTTTAAACAGTTGTGTAAAGTCATAGTCTGAAGTATATATTTGTAACCCATTGTAACCATATTTGTAATTTGTAAATTTGTATTTAAAATTTTATTTTAAATAAATGAAAAATGGTACTCAAACTTTGTCACCCCTCCCCATCCAATTAATTGGGGGAAAAAATAATCGGCCAACTAATCGATTATGAAAATAGTATTGGCACCCCACACGGCCAGCTCTCAAAAGTACTGGCGCCCTTGACGGTCGGCTCTAAAAACTATTGGCGCACCACACGGCCAGCTCTAACAGTGCTGGTGCGCTATCTGTCCGGCTCTCGAAAGTATTGGCGCCCCATCCGGGTTTCGCCACATCAAACACCACTCACATTTTCTTCAGGAAATGTACCGGTCTAGTTAGTGGTGCTTGAAAAGCACTACTATTGTTATTCGGCATACTTATTATAATTAGTGGTGCTTGAAAAGCACTACTATTGTTATTCGGCATACTTATTATTAGTGGTGCTTGAAAAGCACTACTATTGTTCTTGTGCATACTCATTATAATTAGTGGTGCTTGAAAAGCACTACTATTGTTATTCAGCATACTTATTATTATAATAATTCTTCTTCTTCCACTTTTTTTTCGGCGCGAAACTCATCCCGCACCGTTTGTTGGAGATCGACGGGTGAGGTGTCAAATCGATCGGCTTATTGAGGAGAGGTGTGCTATTACTTTTGTAAGCTATCGGAATGCCGGAATTCCCGGTACGGAAGCTCAAAGTCGGAAAATTTCCCTTAGACTTGCATTGAATTTCGAAAGTATAGGCCCCCTAAAGAGAAAGCTCTAAAAGTTTTGCGTCTGTACACATTCGGCTCGAAAATGTATTGGCACCCGATCTGTTCAGCTCTCAGAAGTATTGGCACCCTATCTGGCCAGCTCGCAAAAGTATTGGCACCCTGCACGGCCAGCTCTCAAAAGTACTGGCGCCCTTGACCGTCGGCTCTAAAAAGTATTGGCTCGCTACATGGCCAGCTCTAACAGTGCTGGCGCCCTATCTGTACGGCACTCGAAAGTATTGGCACCCTACCCGTCCGGGTCTCGACAGTATTGGAGCCCTACGCGTCCGGCTCCCGAAAGTATTGGCACCTTAGACGGGCGGCTCTCGAAAGTATTGGCGCCTGAGCCGAATTTTGCCACGGCAAGCATCACTTACATTTTCTTCAGGAAATGTACCGGTCTAGTTGGTGGTGCTTGAAAAGCACTACTATTGTTAGTCGGCATACTTATTATAATAATTATTCTTCTTCTTCCATTTTTTTTTCGGCGCGTAACTAGTCCCGCACCATTTGTCGGAGATCGACGGGTGAGGTGTCAAATCGATCGGCTTATGGAGGAGAGGTGTGCTATGACTTTTATAAGTGATCGGAATGCCGGAATTCCCGCTACAGAAGCTCAAAGTCAGAAAATTTCCAATAGACTTGCATTGAGTTTCAAAAATATTGGCCCCCTAAAGAGAAAGCTCTAAATGTTTTGCCTCCGTACACATTCGGCTCTAAAATGTATTGGCACAGGATCTGTTCTGCTCTCAGAATTATTGGCACCCTATCTGACCGGCTCTCAAAAGTATTGGCACCCCGCACGGCCAGCTCTCAAAAGTACTGGCGTCCTTGACGGTCGGCACTAAAAAGTATTGGCGCACTACACGGCCAGCTCTAACAGTGCTGGCGCCCAATCTGTACGGCACTTAAAAGTATTGGCGCTCTACGCATCCGACACTTGAAAGTATTGGCGCCCTACGTGTCCGGTGCTCAAAAGTATTGGCGCCCGTCCTGGTTTCGCCACGGCAAGCACCACTCACATTTTCTTCAGGAAATGTACCGGTCTAGTTTTTATTCTTCTTCTTCCACTTTTATTTCAGCGCATAACTAGTCCTGCACCGTTTGTCGGAATTCCATGGGTGAGGAGTCAAATCGATCGGCTCATTGAGGAGAGGTGTGCTATGGCTTTTGTAAGCGATCGGAATGCCGGGATTCCTGCTATGGAAGCTCAAAGTCAGAAAATTTCCTATAGACTTGCATTGAGTTGTGAAAGAATTAGCGCCCTACACGGCGTGCTCTAGAAGAATTGCTTCCGTACACCTCCGGCTCTAAAAACTATTGGCACCCAAGCACTATCTGGAAGGCTCTCAAAAGTATTGGCGACTTATCTGTGCAGCGCTCAAAAGTATTGGCACCCCGCATGGCCGGCTCTCCAAAGTATTTTCGCCCTACACGGCCGGCTCTAAAAAGTATTGCTGAACTACACAGCTGGTTCTGTCAATACTGGCGCCCTATCTGTCCGGCTCTCAAAAGTATTGGCGCCCTACGCTTCCGGCTCTCGGAAGTATTGGCGCCCTACGCGGTCGGCTCTCGGAAGTATTGGCACCCTGCGCGCCCGGCTCTCGAAAATATTGGCGCCCTATGCCGTCGGCTCTGAAAAGTATTGGTGCCCTGGGCGCCCAGCTCTCGAAAGTATTGGCGCCCTACGCTTCCGGCTCTCGAACATATTAGCGCCCTACGCTGTCGGCTCTCGAAAGTATTGGCACTCGAAAATAATGGTGCTCGACGCCGTCGGCTCTCAAAAGTATTGGCGCCCTGCGCGCCCGGCTCTCAAAAGTATTGGCGCCCTACTCCGTCGGCTCTCGGAGGTATTGGCGCCCTACGCCATCGGCTCTCGGTAGTATTGGCGCTTTGCGTGCCCGGCTCTCAAAAGTATTGGCGCCCTACGCCGTCAGCTCTCAGAAGTATTGCCGCCCTATGCTGTCGGCTCTCAAAAGTATTGCTGCCCTACGCTTCTGGCTCTCAAAAGTATTGGCGCCCTACTCTGTTGGCTCTCAAAAGTATTGGCGCCCTACTCTGTCAGCTGTCAAAAGTATTGGCGTCCGATCCGAATTTTGCCACAGCAAGCACCACTCACATTTTCTTCAGGAAATTTACCGGTCTAGTTATTATTATTACTATTTTTTTTTTTTTTTTTCATGCATTCGTGTGACTTTAAGGGCCTAAACATACCCAAAAACTCACGAAACTTGGCAGACGCATCAAACCTGGTGAAAATTTAATAGTTACATAGGGCATGGGCGTGGTCAAGGAGCTCCATAGTGCCCCCGAATGCAGGCAATGGATGGGATGAAGTTGCTCCGATGTGCACGAGATTTACTAAAGTCATTGCTCTCATCAAGTGTGACAAAGTTCACATGGGTGTATCTGACTCTGCCCAACAGGAAGTCGGCCATATTGGATGAAATGTTGGATTTTCAAAGTTTCCTACGGTGTTTTGAGAAACTTAAGATGGTTGAAAATCCATGAAATTTACATATGCATTTGTCTTATGACATTAATTGATGTGATGTTGCATTTTATCAGAGTTGTGCCTCATCGGCTCCATAGTGCCCCCTACATTTTAAATGCACATTTGACACCTTTGGAATGCTTGAAAACTCAGGATATTTGGCACACTTATTAAAGTATGGCAAAATTATACATTTATTTGGTCATTTAACTTAGGTGTGGCTAAATGGCTCAATAGTATCACCTACAAAATTTCAATGATGTGCGCCTCGCGCTACATTTCACCTACATTTACGAAATTCGGGAAACCTATGTAATCTGTCAATACGTACAAAAAAGTCTCTTGAACTCATGTCCTAAATTCAACAGGAAGTTAGCCATTTTGATTTATCTCTAAAATTTTTGCTCTGATTTTGCCATTTCCAGGCCTCGTACTTTAACGTACTCCTCCTAGAGCTTTCATCAGATCGGCATCACATTCGGTCAGTCTCATCTAAAGGCATAGATTATGCTAAATTGTGAAGCTTTTGAGTTTTTGCTGCATGGCGTGGGTGTGGCGCTCTCACAAATTTCGATGTTTCGCCATGAAAAGGAAGTTGTTATAACTCAAACATAGAATGTCCAATCTGCTCCAAACTTCACGTGTTTGATAAAGGTCCCAGCCTGAAGACATCTACATGCCAATATTCAGTTATAGTCATAGCGCCACCTGCTGGCAACAGGAAATTATGCATTTTACATCGTGACACACTCCTAACAACATGTAAGTTTTATACTAATTCTGGCCTGAAGACATCTACATGCCAATATTCAGTTATAGTCATAGCGTAACATGCTGGCGACAGGAAATTATATGTTTTACATCATGATACACTCCTAACAACATATAAATGCGAAAATGTGCTAAAGAAAAGTAACGGAATGCCCCTGGCAGAGCAGACCCAACGTGCATCCGGGTGCGAGGGCCCTTTCATCGCTGCTTGCAGCTTTAATTATTATTTACTTATTTATTTATTTATTTATTTATTTTTCATGTGTTCATGTGATTTTAAGGGCCTAAACATACCCGAAAACTCACAAAACTTGGCAGACCTGTCAGAACCGGTGAAAATTTTATAGTTCCGTAGGGCATGGGTATGGGCGTGGTCGAGGAGCTCCATAGCGCCCCCGAATGCAGGCAATGGTCGGGATGAAGTTGCTCCGATGTGCACAAGATTTACCATAGTCATTGCTCTCATCAAGTGTGACAAAGTTCACATGGTTTTATATGACTCCGCCCAACAGGAAGTCGGACATGTTGGATGAAATGTTGGATTTTCAAAGATTTTCGCAGTGTTTTGAGAGACTTACGTACACGTACAAAATTTCATTGATGTGCACCTCGCTCTACGTTTCTCCTACATGTTTGAAACTCGGTAAACCTGTGTAAGATACCAATACATACAAAAAGGTCTCTTGAACCCATACCCTAAACTCAACAGGAAGTCAGCCATTTTGATTTTTCTTTGAAATTTTTGCTCCGTTTTTTGCCATTTCCAGGCCTCGTACTTTAACGAACTCCTCCTAGACATTTCAGCAGATTGGCATCATATTGTCAGTCTCGTCTAAAGGCATTGACGATGCTAAACTGTGAAGCTGTTGAGATTTCGCTGCACGACATGGGCATGGTGGTCTCACAAATTTCGATGTTTCGCCGTGAAAAAGGAAGTTGTTATAACTCAAACATAGAATATCCAATCTGCTCCAAACTTCACATGTTTGATAAAAGTCCCGGCCTGCAGACATCTACATGCCAATGTTCAGTTATAGTCAAAGCGCCACCTACTGCCAACAGGAAGTGACATGATTTACACTAAGTCAGACACTCAATGTTCAATCTGCACCAAACGTAACATGTTTTGTACAAAATCTGGCCTGAGGCTACATACATGTCAAAATTCAGTTAACAACATACAAGTGCTAAAAAGTGCTAAAAAAAATGGAATAGAGTTCCCCTGGCAGAGCAGCCCCAACGTGCACCTGGGTGCAAGGGCCCATTCATCGCTGCTTGCAGTTTTAATATTTAGATCAAATCCTGCTGATTTGAGCCAACCATTTTTCCTCCTCTCCATGTCAGTGGGGACACCATCAGTTCATACTCCTTTCTCTGATCGATTGTAGCATCCCCGTGCAGCACAGCATACCATGGTGGACACTACACTAGGACAACATGCAGGAAAGTGCAGACAAAGCTTGACATGCTTTGCAGTTTATTAGAAATGTATTTATAAATCCATTGCTGTAAATAACTGCATTGCAAAAGTCAAAATCCATGAATATATATGATTGTGTATGAACATGTGTGAACACGGGGGGCTGTGGCTAAGGTGGTAGAGCAGGTTGTCCACTAATCGTAGGGTTGGCGATTCGATTCCCGGCGCACATGACTCCACATGCCGAAGTGTCCTTGGGCAAGACACTGAACCCCAAGTTGCTCCCGATGGCAAGCTAGGTGTGTCAGTGTGTGAATGGGTGAATGAGACACAGTGTAAAGCACCTTGGATAAAAGCGCTATATAAGTGCAGACCATTTGACCATTTACATGTGTTTTAAGTTGTTTTTAAGTTGAATATATTATTTATTAATGTATAATTAAGTGCAGGGCTGCATAAGAATTGTAAACATTAAGATTCATTTAATTTCACTTAATTAAATTTTACATTTCACTTATTTGCAATGGATTTTCTAAGACAACACACTTAACATCATCCTGCTGCTAGTCCATTAACCCATTGTGCAGTGAGTTGACAATCACTGATAGTCTCCTGTCTCTTGTCCTATCTGAAAGTCATAAAGATGATTTTAGTGATTGCCCTTGACGAACTTACAAGTTTAAGAACATAAAAATTAATTTAAAAAAAAAATTATTCATTAAAAACAACAGCAACACGGTCTTCAACCATGGTATGTTAACAAGGCAAGTAATGCTAATTGACCACACTGATACTCAAATATTAGTGGATTTTATTACTTTTTAAAACAACATTGATGTAACTGTATATACATACTACATACACACGTCGGTGTGTTATATAAATATTTTAAATCAATGCATTTATTGACTACTAATTATGAATAATAGCAGTTCTGTCTCTATAATTCTATGGATTCAAATTGCCTGCAAATAACGTCCTGGAACTATCTGAAGTCACATGATGATCAAGCGTTTTGAACTTCCATTGGTGAAAATCTCTCTCTCTCTCTCAAGGGCTCTGGATGAGACTGACCAAATATAATGTCGATCTGATGAAATCTCTAGGAGGAGTTCGTTAAAGTACGAGGACTGGAAATAGCAAAATCTGAACAAAAATTTAAGAGATAAATCAAAATGGCTGACTTCCTGTTGAGTTTAGGGCATGGGTACAAGAGACTTTTTTGTACGAATTGCCATGTTACACATATATACTGAATTTCGTACATGTAGGTGAAACGTAACGCAGTTACGAAATCATTGAAATTTTGTAGGTGGCTCTATCGAGCAGTTTTGCCACACTCAATTCTGGAACCCCTATCACATGTAAATTTTCACCACTTCTGATGCATATGCAAAGTTTCAGAGTTTTCAGGTATGTTTAGGCCCTCAAAAATGTGATTCATTTGGGAGAAGAAGAAGAAGAAGAGGAAGAAGAAGAGACAGAGCAGATGCAATAGGGCCTCACACTATGTTCTTGGGCCCTAATAAACGGAGCAGATCAAATAGGGCCTCACACCATCGGTGCTTAATAATTCTTGCACACCTATATTTAGCAAAGATTTTTTTTTGATAAACCTGTGTTGTGTTTGTAATTGTTTAATATCCATGAGAGCAGAGTATTTTTGTGAAATTTTTTAATAAAAGATCAAAAGGTTAAACAGTAAAGATAATTTTTTCACAGCCTTCTTTGCTCATATTTACCAAGGGTAAATATCAGTAACTCGACTCCACCTTTAGGATGATTTTCTTCATCTGCTAACGCGCTCCTCAAATCAGATTGTTTCTGTCAAAAATCAAGTGTTTCCATCATCCTTGTTTACAAAAAGGGCAGCTAAAACTTCATGAGTAGATAAAAACCTCCTGCTGGAAGCCAAGGTGGTAAATCAACACTATTTTTTCCAAAAAATTTTTTTCTTTTTTCTGCTTTTTATTTTTATGTCAAAACTTGCAGATGTTATGCTTACATGCATTGCTAATTCTTACAGTAAAGGGTTTACAAGAAGTAAATAATTTTGTATAACATTATAAACAAAATATCCCTGCTTACTTTTTATATCATAAGGTATCATAAGAAAGCTTGTCTTCTGTACTTTTACATAGTTTTCTGTCTGTTTCTATCTTTCTGTCTTTAAGGAGTTAATGTGGAATTACGTCATGTGATTTGGACGCGGGGTGCGTCCATTGAGTTTAAAGAGTTAATAGCTGTGAATGACTATTTTTAGTTTGAGCCCTGGGTTTCACCTGTGAAGACTGCATTTGTTGTTAAAAAGGATAAACTAACATGAAGACCAGAGAGCTGTCTATGGGAGAAAAGCAAGACATGTTGAAGCTGAGAAAAGAGCTAAAATCTATCAGAGCCATTGCACAAGCATTGGGCATAGTCAAAACAACAATTTGGAATGTCCTTAAAAAGAAAGAAAACAGTGATGTACTAACAACCAGCCAACAGTTCCAGAGGAACAGGTTGGCCAAGGAAAACAACAGCATTTGATGACAAAAATTGTGAGAACTGTGAAGAAAAACCTCAAAACAACAATCAGTGACATCACCAACAATGTCTACAGGGCAGGGGTGAAGGTATCACAATCCACCATTCAAAAAAGACCTTAAGTGCAGAAATATAGATGTCATATCACAAGATGCAAACCACTCATCAGCAGTAAGAATCGGAAAGCCGGATTGGAATTCGCAAAGAAATACAAAGATGAGCCACAAAAGTTGTGGAACCAAGATTAACCTCTACCAAAGTGATGGAAAGGCCAAAGTGTGGAGAAAGAATGGATCTGCTCATTATCCAAAACATAGAAGCTTATCAATCAATAATGGGGGAGGTAGTGTCATGGCTCTGGCTTGCATGGCTGCTTCTGGAACAGGCTTAAAATTTAATTTAAAACTTAAAATTTCTTAATGTGGGCAGGATGAAAATTATTATCATGCTTACTCCACAATATATTTAAGCTCCATGCATGTCTTTGTAACATATCTTACATTTTTAAAGGAAAACATTGTCTTTTTTTCACCATTACTCACTGCGGAACCATTTAAGCCCACCTTATGTGTTTCAGTGAGGAATCCCTCTAATTACAAACGTTGATAAATTTTCTGAGTGAAAGTGTTTAATGATAACAGTTCTTTGTGTGCTTTTACCTTACTAACCTTTTACCTTACCTTACTTACTACCTTAATTTACAAATATATTTGGATAGGCTTACAAATTACACACTGTGTAGCACCATTATATAATAGATGTCTGCTAATGTGTATAATTTGTTTTCAGCAAGAATATGAATCCTCCCCACTAAATGGAGAGATGTCATATGTCATGAAGTTCCTTGACAGAGGCCCAGACAACACTTACCATCTCCCTTTACGAGAGAAGATTGAAGATGTTGAGCGCAGGTTTATCCTTTGCAGGGCAAACCCGTAGGGTGCTGGCCCTTTTACCTGACAAACCACAATGAAGTAGAGAACCTCTACAAACAGAAACTTAAATCAGTTAAATCAGCGCAGTAACAAAACAGTAATTATTGCAAATGGTTGCATTCTTTGTTCATGAAGTGTTTTGCTTTGCATACTGTATGTTTTTCATGTTGAATGTTATTGGTACAGGTGACAAGCACTAGCAAACATTAGTAAAAGGAATTTTAAAAATAATTCCCTGTAACTGAATAAATATATTGATGTTTTACTTCTATAAAATCAATACATTTTTTATATTTTGTGAATCAATCATGATATACACAGGCTTAAATGGTGCCAAAGTACCAATTAAGCCCATGCCAGACTTCTGACTTTATTCATAAAATATCTTATTTTTATATTCTAAAATGTACATCTACATGTACATGTACATGTACTAATTAATACATTTTCAAATGAGAGATAAATCTTGCATTTTAACAAATGATTTTTCTTATAAACCATGTCAATATTTATGAGAAAACACCTAAACTTAGATTTTGGTGGGCTTAATGGGTACACTTACCCTACATAGCATTAATGAAGCCAGTCCTCGTGGATACAGTTATATACATCAGCCCCCGTCTAACTGGCAGAGGAGGTGTCACACTCATTTATAATGATAATCTATTCATCACACAAAAAGCTAGTCATAAATTCAACTCCTTTGAAGTTCTTCATACTAGTATAACATATGTAGCCACAAAAAATAAGTCAACCGAATCAATTCCGTTAATTATTATTTACAGACCCCCAGGGCCATATTCTGAATTCCTTGCTGAATTTACAGATTTTATCTCAAACCTGATTGTTTCTCTAGACAAAACATTAATTGTTGGCGACTTTAATATTAATTTTGATAACCCGGAAGACCCTCTGAGAACAGCAGTTGTGTCTGTTCTAGATTCAGTAGGGGTCAATCAGAATTTAATAGGACCCACTCATAGTGGTGGTCACACTCTTGACCTGATACTAACATACGGAATAAATATAGAAAATATAGTCACAATTCCACAGTCTGAAGCTATCTCAGATCATTATCTCATCTCGTTTAAATTGCATATTGATCATAATATATTCACCTTGCCACGCTACCACATCAAACGTACATTCACGTCAGCTACTGCACAGAGTTTTATCAATAACCGCCCAGAGATATCAACTATGATTGGATCACCTTCTGAACCCAAAGAACTTGATCAGGCGACTGAATGCTTACAGTCAATGTTCTGCTACACGCTAAATAAGATAGCTCCACTTACAAAAGAATAATTAGAGAGAAAAAGCTAGCACCCTGGTATAATGATCACACATGCACTTTAAAACAGACCACTCGACAATTAAAATGTAAATGGCGTCAAACCAAACTGGTAGTATTTGAGCATGGAAGGAGAGCCTACTGAACTATAGAAAATCTCTTAGTGCTGCTAGATCAGTCTATCTCTCCACCGTAATTGAAGATAACAAAAATAATCCTAGATTCTTATTCAATACTGTAGCAAAATTAACTAGGATTATAATCACCACAGAAACATGCACACAATCATTATATAGCAGCAATGATTTCATGAATTTTTTATTGGCAAAATTTTAAATATTAAACAAAAAATTCAGACTATTAATTTAAAACCAGACAGTCTTATAACTAATCCTGCAGATAACAATATAGCAATATCAGATCAACAATTAGAATGTTTTACTCCCCTTAGAGAGACCGAACTAATGAAATTAATTTCTTCATCAAAATCATCAACTTGTATAGTAGATCCCTTACCTACATGTTTCTTTAAACAGATTATTCCAGAAATAATCAACCCTCTTCTAAAAATAACAAATTCATCCCTTAGCACTGGCTATGTATCTAAATAATTTAAACTAGCAGTTATCAAATCCCTGATTAAAAAACTTGACCTCAACCCCTGTCAATTGTCCAGCTATAGGCCAATATCAAACTCCCCATAATCTCCAAGATATTAGAAAAGGTTGTAGCACAGCAGCAATGCTCCTACCTACATAGGAATAACATTCATGAAATGTACCAGTCAGGATTTATGCCTCATCATAGCACAGAGACAGTGCTGGTTAAAGTGGTAAATGACTTACTACTGGCCTCTGATCAGGGTTGTGTCTCGTTGCTTGTGTTGCTTGACCTCAGTGCAGCTTTTGATACAATTAATCGTACTATTCTCCTTGATAGACTAGAAAATGTTGTTGGCATTAAGGGAACAGCCCTCTCCTGGCTCAGGTCTTATTTGTCTGATCGCTATCAGTTCGTAGATGTAACTGGAGACTTCTCTATGCATACTGAGGTAAAGTATTGGTGGTCCGCAAGGTTCTGTTTTAGGCCCACTGTTTTTTCTTTATATATGCTACCTCTGGGTCAAATTATTCGTAAACATGGAATTAGCTTTCACTGTTATGCTGAAGACACACAGTTGTATGTCTCAGCAAAGCCAGATGCCAGACACTAGCTTAATAAAGTTGAGGAATGTATAAAGGACATTAGACATTGAATGATTATTAATGTCCTTTTACTTAATTCTAATAAGACAGAAGTACTTGTACTAGGACCACATGCAGCTAGAAGTAAGCTTTCTGATTACATAGTAACTCTGGATGGACTTTCTGTTTCAACATGTTCATCAGTAAAAGACCTTGGTGTGATTATTGACTCCAGTCTTTCATTTGACGCTCATGTAGATGATATTACTAGGATAGCCTTCTTTCACCTCAAAAATATTGCTAAGATAAGAAATATAATGCCACTACATGATGCAGAATTATTAGTTCATGCATTCGTCACCTTTAGGTTGGATTACTGTACTGCCTTACTGTTTGGATGTTCCAGGAGGTGCATAAACAGTTAGTCCAGAAGGCAGCTGCAAGAGTCCTAACTAGAACCATAAGAATGACCACATCACCCCGATCTTATCCACACTGCATTGGCTTCCAGTAAAATTTAGCATTGATTATAAAATGCTACTATTGACCCATAAAGCACTGAATAGTCTCGCGCCACAGTAGCTGAGCGAACTTTGGTCTTTTATGATCCACCACGCCTACTTTGATCCAAAGGTGCAGGCTATTTGTTAGTACCTAGAATAGTGAAGGCTACAGCAGGTGGAAGAGCTTTCTCTTACAAAGCCCCACAGTTCTGGAACAGCCTTCCAATTAGTGTTCGGGACTCAGACACAGTCTCAGTGTTTATGTCCAGGCTGAAAACATATTTGTTTAATCAAGATTTTTGTGAATAGTTTTTTTTTTCTTAGGTAAAGGAGTAGATCTAGAGGGCTCACATGCATAGAGTTTTGTGGTGAACTGGGATGTTTGGATGCTG
>JANDJT010000114.1:20517687-20530933 GCA_024331685.1 Stegophilus panzeri
TTTTTAAATTGCTCTTTAAAAGTCTTGGTACTACATTTACCAGCCTATTTACGAGAACAATGGTGGTGTTCTGTAACATGTAGAAGACTAGATTAGGCTTTTGGACCACCCTGTAAATATGAGGTGGAGGAAAATGCTGTTAGGCCCATGAATGGAGAAGAAAAAGCAGGCTTTTTTATCCAAATTATAGATTCACAAATTTTGAGGATGATGTGTTCGAAAGATGAGTAAATGCTGCTTTGTTTTATTTTTGAATGCCCTGGGTTTTCATTTTAGCTCAGTCCCGACAGAATGCTATAATTATTGTTTCATGTTACTTTCTTCATACAAGTCTTCTTTAAGGAGTACTAAAGACTGCATTAGTAGACTTTCAGAAATTTATTTTATCTAAGACCCAAGATACTGTGGTGGTAAATCAGTTGTCTTTAGACATTACTTTATTTTTTAATTATAGCTCACATTTCATGTGTTCCCTTTTCATGCACACTTTTTTTTTTTTTTTAATTGCTCTATAGGAGACTTTTGGGTTTTTTTTTTTTACATGAGGAAGAGGCAAGAACCCTCATGAACACAATGGTGCAATGGACCAAAATAAATTTTCTCCTGAGTTCCAAAAACCTTCCTAAAAATATTGGCAAAACATTGGAGCATTATCCTTAGAGAATACATTGGCAGCGCAGAAATATTAGAGTTTAGATATTTAAGATGACTACGTTGATACTTCTGTGTGAATCAGGCTTTGAATAGGATGCTGCTTGATGACCTTCTCATTGTGACACCACTGTTGTCCTAAACCTTTTCTTACAGTGCTTTTATTTGGCCTTACAGGTTTTTGTTGCAGCTGCTACTTGTTGTTGCATAATATACACTGAGATGGAGATTTTTTCATGAAAATTTGAAGATGCACATCATAGTTCAGCACATTTTGGAATAATAATCTAAATAATGACCATATTCATTTGATCTGTCATCTACATTATGAATGTTTAGCTGGCTTCAGTGTAGTTTTTGTTTTGAAAATTGTTGTTTATTGAAAGATTCTGTGCTTTTCTCTCTACAGCAAGAAAGAAGCTATTGGAAAAAGCCAGACTGGCTGGTTTGGGAAGATAATCTTTGCATCAGCCATTGAGCACAAGAAGACCTATAGTCACAGAGATGCGTGATTCAGATAAAGGTTGGTTATTTTTGCCTAAATTGAGTAAATAGTTCACTCTTTCTGTAACTGCATTTAACAAATATTATATTTTAATATTTGTTTATAAGTCTAAGTGGAAATGGAATATCAAAAGTTTTAGGCACATTAGTCAGTGATTACAAAGGTTGCTTGCTAAAATGATGCCTGTAATTACTTTTGTCAGGAATAAATACAAAGGAAGAGAGACCCTCTGTGTCTTCAGATCCAGCTCAGGAGACTGTCGCTTCACGTATATCCCCCACAGAGACCAGGGACATTTCTCTGTCTCCTGTTCATATGGCAGTGTTGGAGCAGGAGGAGAGTGAGAAGTCAGATCAAGGAGAACTTCAGCCACATGGGAGCCTTGAGTATTCTGCTGAGTCACAGTCAGGAAACAGGAGTGAACAGCCTGACCCAGAATCATGTTTTGGCCACCCTATCAAGGAGAGTTCTGAGAGTCCATTGCATGAGGTAGCATCTGTGTCATCTTTAGTATCTCCAAAGCTGGATGCAGAGGGGGATCCTGACATTGAGGATGATGCGCAAGGTGGCAACTACCATTGTCAGTACTGTGAATGTCAGTTCTCCACCAAATACAGCCTGGACCATCACATTAACACTCACACTATCAGAAACCACCAGACCCTCACCTTTAAATGCAGATACTGTGCCAAGCCTTTTGGATCTCAGGTAGGCAAGCGCCGGCATGAAAGACGGCATGAAAATGGGAGTAAAGGCCTGAAAAGGCCTGGGTCTCTTGCTGGAACAGCATTTCTCCTCAATCCTTCTGGGTGTAATGACTCTTCTATTTCTGGTAGTGTGACATTTCCAAGCCCCACCATTATTAGTTCTCAAAACAGTCCACCTCACCTAAGCTCAGATGCTTCAACTAAAGATGCTGGAGTTGAGCCAGACCAGTCTCTTGTTTTGGAAGAGAACGGGGAATCAAAAGAACTGCACCCTTGTAAATATTGCAACAAGGCTTTTGGCACCCACACCAACATGCGCAGGCATCAGCGGAGAATTCATGAACGTCATCTCATGCCAAAAGGAGTACGGAGGAAAGGAATACTCCTACAGGATATTCCATCCCAGCAGCTACAACAAGGTCAGAGCTCAATACTCCAGGAGGCATCTCCACATAATAGCCCTCCACTAATCTATGTGCCTAGTGTAGACACAGATGATGAGGGAGAGCGAGAGGACAGTATGGTTGATGTTTCCAAAAACATCTCAGAGAATCTCAGCCTTTACATAGATGGAAAGATCCTTTCTACAAGCACAGTTAGCAGCTGTGAAGTCATAGAGGTTGATTCAAGTAGTTCAGCATTATTTGGTCTTGATGCAGTCATCTTGAATCCTACTCAAATAAGTCAGGCTCTCCAACTTGAAACACAGCCTTGCCATGTAAAAGAGCTTTCGGTTATTGATCAGTCTGTTCCTAAAAGAAGAACTTCTACACCACCACTCCTTCCCATTGTGAAAACAGAACCTGATACCATGTCATCTACTGCATCTTCATCTTCTACTTCCTCACAGTCACCTTCTTTGGGAGGTAACATCTTCCCACAGCCCACAGAGACATTGGCCATTCAAAAAGAGAAAACAATTTATCTTTCTCCCAAATTAAAACAGCTTCTGCAGACCCAGGACAGTCAGAAACCGACCCTTGCTCTAATTACAGATAGCCATAAATTGACTACTCCACTTACCGTATCCTCTTTGCCTGCTGCTCAAGGAAGATTTAAAAGAAGGACTGCTTCTCCTCCTACACATGTACAAAACAGCTCATCAGCAATCATGGAGAGCTCAATCATTGAAACAGGTGATTCTTTTGCCCTTATGGTGCCAAAGGTTGAAAGCCATTGCACAAGCTATTCCTGGAGTGTATCCAGCAAAGAGCAGAGGGACTGCATGAGTCCGTCTGAAAAGGACTGGCCAGTCTTGGTAAGTGGAGGCAGTTCTTGCAATCAGCAGCCTCTCGACCTTTCTGGTGCTGTTGGTAAACTAGTTAGCAGCATAAGCAAAGGACCTAGTGAGTCTGTGCTGGATTTAAGCATCCACCATAAGAGCGTGACTGACCACAAAACAAAAGCAAGCATATTGTTACAGTCACATGTCAAACGAAAGAAGCCCAATACCAGTATGTTGGAGAAAGTATTAATGAATGAATACTCTGGCTTAAGCTCAGCTGGAGAGGAGGGCTCACCTTTTCTTGGAAGCCCAGACACTCACTTGTCCTCAGGCAGCGCCACAGGCGTATCTCCATCCAGTGTGTGTTCAAACTCAGAACACCCACCTTGTGAATCTGTCTCTCCACCCTCCCTGACCCCTGTGACTATGAACCCTTCTTCCCCATCATCCTCTAGCCAGGCATCCTCTACACCCCCACCTCCAGTTCTGCCTACAGTCCCTTCACCTCCACTTCTTTCTCAGTTTTCAGATACTGCTTTTCCCAAACTGTCTCCCAAACCTGTTTATCATATGTTAGATGAAATGTCAGGATTCTCTAATGTAAAAGAAACATGCCTTGATATGAAAAGTCTGGATGATGATAAAGACTTAAACCAAACTGCTAAGCAGTTACCTCCTACAACTGATGCACTGCCTCAAAGTCCTGAGAACACAATAAGTCATTGTAATGCAGATCCCATTTCCAAATCTGAAACACTACTTAAGGGCTCAATCTCAGATCCTGACTTAAATTTGCTAAAAAATGCAAACAATGTTATTTCTTTGCATGAAAAGAATATTGACTCCAAAGCCATTGGGTGTACTTCCTTTGATGGACCTTCCCCTCAAGACCACAATATTGCAACTGGTGTGAGTCAAAAACTACAATCCTCTCACTTTCCTGTACACTTAGCTCCAAATCTGGACTCACTTTCATCGTCTCTCAATGTAGTGGCAAATTCTAATATAGAGCCATTAGCTGATGATGCACTAGTTACTGATAAGCATATGAATGAAGATGCAGTTGAAAGCACAACCACTGATGATGGAGTTTCCAGAGTACCAAAAAAGACACCAGATGGAGCAGACACCTTAGAACAGGACATGTTTACAAAAAATTTTGTATGTAATGTCTGTAAGGAACCGTTTCACTCTATTAAACAACTTGGCAACCATATCATATATCACGCTGTAGAATGGCCTTTTAAGTGTGAGTTTTGTGTGCAGTTATTTGAAAATGCTGCAGCTCTTTTGGAGCATCGTTCCTCTCTCCATGGAGTTGGGAGAATTTACTGTTGCACAATCTGTGCCAAAGAATTTGCTTTCCTCTGCAACCTCCAGCAGCACCAGAGTGACCTGCATCCTGGTCAGAGTCATGCTCACACCATGGTTGAAAATGGCAAGCTCAGGGCTCAGAATTACACTGATCCTGCTCAGGTGAATATGGAGAGAAATTCTTTACATTCAGTCCCTGACACAACTGTAGATGTTGCCCCTCAGGACTCATGTGAATTATTGAACTGTAGTAGGGTTAAAGAGGAGAGTGATGGAGATGAACAAGAGGACCCCACAGAAGAGCTGTACACTACAATAAAGATTATGGCCTCTGAAGCTGGAAAACCCAAATGCCCAGATGTACGCCTTGGCATCAATCAACACTACCCCAGCTTTAGGCCTCCCCCATTTCCCTACCACAACCGAACACCTGCTGCCACTGTAGCCTCTGCAACTAACTTCACCACCCACAATATACCACAGACATTCAGCACAGCAATCAGGTGTACCAAATGTGGCAATAGCTTTGACAACATGCCTGAGCTCCACAAACATATTTTGGCTTGTGCTAGCGCAAGCGATAAGAGACGATACACACCAAAAAAGAACCCTATTCCTCTCAGGCAGATAGTGAATCAGCCTCAGAATGGCGTTGTCTCACCTATAGCACCAGCCATTGGGGGACAGAATGCCTTACGTAGGATGGGCCAACCCAAAAGGCTCAACTTCAACCAGGAGGTATCCACCAAGATGAAGATGTCTGCCCTGAATAAGAAGAAAAACCAGCTTGTCCAGAAGGCTATATCTCAGAAGAACAAGGCTGTTACTTCTGTAAAGAAAGCCTCCATTCCGGAGGAAGAGCAAGAGGTGCAAGCATGTCCATACTGCAGTCGGGAATTTACATATGCTGCCAGCCTTGCAAAGCACGTTGCGTGCAGTTGTCCTCAGAAACCAGTTGCTACAAAAAAGAAAGGAACCCTAATGCCTCAGAATAAAAACATGAAACTCCGAAGTCGAGCAACAGACTCTGAAATCAAAAGTAACTTGGGCCTGACTGTGAAGCCATTAGGGAAAACAAGGACCCGGAGCTCAGAGTTTTTAGAAGGTGAAGTTACATCAGGTAGCAATGGTAAACCAGGGAACCAGATATATGTCAAAAGACCAGCCTCAAACAAAGACCTCTCAGACCCCAAAAGCAAGAAAGGCAGAAAGAGCAAGCCTCAACCTTCAGTTCTGACCTCATCACTGACTCTTGCATCACAGCCAGTTGCAAAAATGCAATGTGGTGGGAAAAATATGGCTCTCAAAAATGAGGCTGAGACAAAACCACAAGTACAACCTAAAAAAGAAAAGCGTTTCTTAAAGAGAATGCGGGAAAGAGTAGGTGGCCCAGTGACACGCAGTCTGCAGATGGCAAGTGCTGCACCAGCTGAGGAAGTGAAGACTGAGGATCCACCATTTAGTGAACCTGTACATGGAGAACATAAGGTGCCCAGAAAACTAACTTAACATATTTATTAGTATTAAATCAAGGTTAGCAAACTTGTTGAACAGTATTTTGTAATCATGAAGATATTTCACTATTCAGGCAAGTGGTTTCCTCATCCATAATATTTTTTACTGCTCCTAGTCATTGACAGTAACATGGATGCTGGAAATCTTTTACTGAAAAATGTTCAAAAGATTAATTGTTTATCTTTTTTTTTGTTTGTTTGTTTCCCCCCAATTTTCTTTATCACAGGAATCCTGTTTAAGTTAGCTGAGTGGATTTTGTAAAGACACCTGAGGAAAGACTGCTGCTGTTGTGCTGGTGAACACAATGTGATCAATTTGGAGTATTGGACTGATTAAATATTATATCTGAGATCAGGAGCCTTACCTACCATTGTATGCTTCTGTTTTGCTGATAGAAGCATGCTGTTAATGCACTTTGGTAAATGAGCCTATGTGGATTTCACCTATGTGGATTTCATGTTTGTATGTATGTATGTATGTATGTATGTATGTATGTATGTATGTGTATATATACGTGTATCTCAAAAGTAATATTACTTGATAAATAAGGGGCCCTGTGGTTCCATTAATAATGATGGCTGATTATATTGCAAAAAGGCAATCCTTAATACAATTATCACTTAATACAACCATTTGTTATTTCATACGTTTTTGTCCTTGTGTTCTGTGAGATTTTAGAATTCTTATTGCATGTTTTGCGTAAACAATATAGCTTGAGTGACACTTGTGTCAATACTCTATTTTGTCCTGCTCTACTTTTATCGCTGCAAATGGAGAAGAATATATGTGAATATTTAATGTAATACTCCATAGGGAATGCAATATTTGTTAAAATGAAGCTCTCACATTTTAGAGAGGTGTTTTGTCCTTTTCCTTCTCTCTTCTGTGGACAAAGTAATGAAACATGCTGTTTGATACAGTCAGAATGAGTGATAATGGTATGATGTATGTATGTTTGTGATATTACCTACCTGATCCAGGCATTGTGGTTTCGTCTGTACCTTTTATAATCTGTAGCATTTACAGCAGGACTGCTGGCCATTAAAATTACACTAAAATACAACTGAGCAAAACACTGTTTTAACTGGAAGCAATCTCACAGTTTTCTCACACAGGAGGACATTAAAATAGTGCCATAATGGAATTGTCTGCCAGTTGACTCCTTATGATCGCTTTCTCCCTTCATATGCATATAATTTAAAATTATTGAAATTCTGGGTTGCAAAATTAGTTTTGATAGGCTTGAATTGCATTGCTTCATCCTATAGATTAAAATAAACCAATCAATAACATTATATGATATGTAAATCCAATGTGAATAATACTGTTGTTTTGGAATTTTTAAATTAACTTTTACTCAACCTTGTTGGCTAGCTAGATCAGAAAAAGTACATATAAGAAGAAACAAAACAAAACACATACACACACAAGTATATAAAATGTGGCGTAAATCAGGTGCGGTATGGCCAGTGCAATTTCGGAAATTTTCCTGGTGGCCCGGTCTTGTGAGGGCCGTATTTTTTTCCCAACTCCGGCATTATATAGCCTATATACAAATATTCAAAAGGTTATCTTAGCCGCAGTGAAGTCAAATTAGGTGTCAGGCGATCATTACATTAATTCAGTAATTTTAATATATTCATTTTTGCTTTCTGTACACACAAACATAGGGAGGAAAACCTTTAGAAAAAATTTCATCTTTTTTTTTTTTTTTTAAATTAATGATTCGTTGATTGAGAAACATATTGTGTCAGTTCAAATTTGGTGTATCAAATTGGGGCCACTTGACAGCAAATTCCTGGGCTGCTTTTGTTGCCAGTCCGCCCCTGGCATAAATGATTTTACATTGAAGTACTTGGGCATCTACAGGAAAGCATCAGGAAAAAATCCAGAGAAGGGGTGCTTCCAGAACTGGATCTTGCACTGTGACAGTGCACCTGCACACACTGAGTTGTCAACCAAGAAGTTTTTAAACAGAAACAATGTGGTTATTGCTTCACATTCACCGTATTCATCAGATCTCGCTCCTTGCGACTGCTTTTTGTTCCCAAAATTAAAAATAGAACTGAAGGGGAAAAAAAATTGCCACTGTGGAAGAAATCCAGAAAAAAAACCCAGGATGTTCTACACATCATTTGAAGGGAATTAAAGGAGAATTGCTGTAAGTTTTATAACAGTGGTTTTTAAAAAAGTTTTGTTTATAAACAATTCCAGAAACTTTTAGGCATGTATTGCCATCCATCCATCTATCCATTTTCTGTACTGCTTATCCTACACAGGGTTGTGAACCTGGAGCCTATCCCAGGGGACTTGGGGTACAAGGCAAGGGACAGTCTGGTGCCAACCTATCATTGGACACAAATGCACACACATTCACACACTACGAATAATTTGGAAATGCCAGTCAGCCTACAACTTATGTTTGGACTGGGGGAGGAAACCTGGGGGAGGAGGTGTACCCAGAGTAAACCCCTGAAGCACGTGGAGAACATGCAAACTCAGTGCACACAAGATGGAGTCGGGAATCGAGCCCCCAACCCCCGAGGTGTGAGGCAAATGTGCTGGCCACTAAGCCACCGTGACCTGCTATCTATATATCTATATCTACAGTGGTGCTTGAAAGTTTGCAAACCCTTTAGAATTTTCTATATATCTGCATAAATATGACATAAAACATTATCAAATTTCACACTAGTCCTAAGAGTAGACAAAGAGAACCCAATTAAATAAATGAGACAAAAATATTATACTTGGTCAATTATTTATTGAGGAAAATGATCCAATATTACATTTCTTTGAGCAGCAAAAGTATGTGAACCTCTAGGATTAGCATTTAATTTGAAAGTGAAATTAGGGTCAGGTGTTTTCAATCAATGGGATGACAATCAGGTGTGAGTGAGCACCCTGTTTTATTTATCGAACAGGAATCTATCAAAGTATGATCTTCACAACACATGTTTGTAGAAGTGTATCATGGCACAAGCAAAGGAGATTTCTGAGAACCTTAGAAAAAGAGCCGTTGATTGTCATCAGGCTGGATTATTGAACCATCTCTAAAGAGTTTGGACTCCACCAATCCAGATTGTGTACAAATAGAGGAAATTAAAGAGCACTGAATGGTCCACCTGTCACGTCGCGAGACGTAAGGGAGTAGGATACGGAAGCAATTGCAGTTAAGAGCTTTTATTAAAGGAGGCAGGCAGACAAATCCAAAACGTGAAACAGATGCATAGTCAAAAACAGGCAGTGGGTCGGGCGATCAGTAAACAGGCATAAACGGGGCAAAGCAGGAATTGAAGTAGCGGTCACAGAAAACAGGGTCAAAACACAAAACAAGAAACATGAACTATGACTATGAACTTGGAGCGGAAAACACCAGCGTGGTCTAGGTAAACTAATCTAATGTTAAACTAACTAAATCTATCTAACTATAACTATATCTAATACTCCGCGCCGTATACTGGGAGACATGCGGTATATATATCAAACCTAATCAGCGGTAAGTGCTGACAGCTGAAAACGCTGAAGACACACCCTCGAACGACAACCAATGACAGAACAGGGAGGAGACAGAACAGAAACAAACAAACGCACATGTCCACAGTAAACAATGTCACAGTTGTCAACATTCGGAGAGCGGGCGCTTGCTGAGCACTCACGCACCTTGCTCAGGCATGAGCGCACCCTCTGGATCTCCAAACGCGCTGCCTAAAGGGGAGACTGTGACATAACCCCCCCACCCACCCCCCGGATGCCAGTCCACTCTTTCTTTAAATCTATATTTCAGTAAATTATGATTGTAAACAGAATCCTACTGGGGTGTTTACAAATGCTGGTTATAATTTATTTCTTATGGTTTCAAATCATGGGTGTGTGGTATTTTCATGCCATAACAGGATCTCCGGAGTTGGCTAGGAATCATGCCTGATTATTGAAATTAGGTGTTATTTTGCATAATTGGAGCAAATACAACACACACATGCCTTGAATATGCCTACTTTAAACAGTCAGAGCCAGTGACACTGCAGCTTGCATTTATCTCTCATTTTCCTGTATTATCTATCAAAGTCTTTATTTAAAATACACTGTGGTTTGCGCAAAGATTCAAGACTTCCCAGGAATGCTGAATTTCTACCATGTCACAGTCATTCAGTTCTTCAAGAGCAACTGGGCAGAGATTCGAGCAAGTGCTGCTATGTTCATAGGTAAGATAATCCCTGTACTAATGTCAAATCGATGATGTTTATCGTAACAGAATGACACGTTATTGTGCATGCTTGTCAAGGTTTGTACACATTAGGTTATTACTGTCTAAAGTTAAATCTGTCTGTCTGTCTGTGTGTGTTTCGTTTCTCAATTTCAGGGTTTCTACTGGGAAATTTGCCCAAGGAGCACTTCTCCCATATGAACATGGGGATAGTGACTAAGGGTAACTAATATATTATAAAGTACATCACCTCTGTGGCTCTGCAAATGTTTACTTGAGGCATGCACTAGTTTTCTTCACTATGGTCTTTATAAATATTAGCACACTAATGATTTTCCTGTTGTACTCAAGTAGATCAGAAGTTGCTCATAGTATCATCATACTGGCACACATTGGTTGATTATTAGCGCTGTAAAATGATCATAGCATCAGAATGATCTCCAGAACACTGTCTGCCATTGTCCGAAAAAGTACCTAAAGACAATGGCAATGACAAACCATAATATAAAACACATGCACACGCAGTAATAATGAGAAAGCAAGTTAATTTCTGGATTGAAATCTCTAATCTAAAGTATGCATTTCATGTGCTGAAAAGAAAACATAAATACACGGTATGCTTGTTTGTTGATCATTGGATCATCGAGGCTTTTCACATAACAACTTTATTTGCTTTTCTCTCCTAGCTCTAGTCATGCTGCTACAGGATCCAGATCCTCTGGTTCGAGCAAAGGCAGCAGAAGCCATGGGGCACTTTCACTGAACAGTCATTCACCTGAACTTAGCCCATTATTGTTATTTGAAAAAGGTTGGCAACCTATATGTTGTACTTGAATAATCCATTTTAGTGACCAAAGACTGTGCACTACTTGTAGAAAGTAAAGATAAATAGAAGCTCTGTAATGTCAATCCAGAGCCTTGGAGAATTTTGGCAGATATATATATATATAATAGTA
Organism: Stegophilus panzeri; assembly: GCA_024331685.1. NCBI lineage: Eukaryota > Metazoa > Chordata > Actinopteri > Siluriformes > Trichomycteridae > Stegophilus > Stegophilus panzeri. The sequence continues at coordinate 20,528,768 of JANDJT010000114.1, forward strand.
ATTCTGTATTGTGTCCCTACTCATCTGTATTAAAAGGTTGTATTAAGTAGTGGACAGTAAAAGCTGTAAAGCTACCTGAATCCCTTTAAATCTTGGACATCTAAAGATTAGATTTCAAATCATTTGTCTTTAATGTCCATCCTAGACATTGTGTATAGCTGCTGTTGACTGAGCTGACACAATACACCCATCATTATTGTTCTCTTTTCACAATGGTTTATTTTGGTAGGCTGATGTGTCCTCACTAAAACACAGCAGTAAGTTATAATGGTGCAACAAGCTACAGTTCTCAAAAGTCACAGTTAGGAGTAGTGTGCTGAGCAAATGAACTAGTCTTTTCTAGCTTAAGGTATTTGAGGTAGCCAAATGCTAGAAGTTCATCAACCGACGTGAACCTGTTTGTGTTGTGCTTCCTCTAGACCCCAAGCAGAACATGTAGACAAATTTGTATTTGACAAGTCATGCCGTAACTGTGCCAAAATCCTATAATTGTGTAACATATAGTGTTGTAAACTGTGGCAACAGTGAACGTTTCATACTCCATTTTTAATACAATTCAGCTGCTGCCAGTGGAAACTCAGTACTATTTTCATATCGGGCAGTGAGGTACTTAATTAATACAGTTGTTGATAACTTGATAAAATAATAAAATTGTTGATAAATCTAGTGCAGTGAAGCAAGTTTTGTGATTTCTGTGTGAATGTTGTATGTAATAATTATCATGATGGGTTTATTTTTTATTTTATTTTATTTTTTTATTATTATTATTATTAATCCAGGGTGTCATTACAACAAATGAAAACTAAAATATGGGTAGTTTATTATGAAATATATGCTATCCAACCAAGAAGTCTAAACTCAATTCAAATGAGGAACTGGACTTCTTAGACTGCCGGTTGCTGACGGTACAGCCCTGTTGACCTGCGTCTAGATTTGTTGATAATTGCTTTGGTGATTGTGACATTCACTTCTTTCTAATCTTTGTCCTCTTTATTTTTTGAGAAACCATTTTATGGATGATTATGGAATGTGGGTTGATTCATTAAAGTTGTTGAAAGCACACCCAACACTTATGTATTCATTCTGATATTTTATTTCCTGTACATTCTGTATTGCAGCTGTATATTCTCTATTACATGTCTATTAACATGGACAACACATATATTATTTCTTAACATTAAATGTTAATCTGCCCTGCAAGGCTGAGTTCCTAAACATAGCTTACATTTGAATCACGAATATTAAAATGCATCTCAGTTGATTTTTAATGAAGACAGTTTATTGGCAGTGTAGTAGTACACTATAGACAATTTTATACCCTACTTTGTAGTTATCATGTCCTCCAAACCTGGGAATAGCCCCCCCCCAGCATTGCTAGCCTGTATTATTCATCATTTATCGTGTTTGTGATCTTCAAGTTTTTTTTTGTGTAGTTCCGTTCAGTAAGAAGCACTAATTTCTCTCACTCATTTCTCTCTGCTGGGTCGTTTTCTTCCTCTGTTGTCTCCTCTGAATATTCCACATCCTTGATTAACAGGCCTGTAACTAACATGCCTCTAGCATGGCTGAATGGTTTTCCTTTGCCATACCATGCACTGTTTATTGTCAAGTCTGTGAAATTAGCTGGATTTCCATTAATATGCAGCTATGTTGTTGGTGACTGTTTTCTCTCCACTCAGCAGACATCTTGTTTTTCTTTACTTAAAGTTGGGTTTCCTCCATAGATCCAATAAGTAGTTGGCCAAAAGAGCCATGCTGCATGTGTCTGAATCCCTTGGAAGCCAACATGGGCACCAGCTACAGTGGGGGAAATAAGTATTGAATACGTCAACATTTTTTTCAGTAAATATATTTCCAATGAGGCTATTCACATATAATTTTCACCAGACATCAGTAATAATTCAAGAAATCTAGAAATATAAAGAATTTACAACATTGAAGTCCATAAATAAAGCTATGTGTAATAAAATGGAATGACACAGGAAAAAAGTATTGAACACGCTAAGAAAAAAAGTTCTCTAAAGTAAGGTAAGGAACCAACTGAAATCTGTGTTGTAGTTAGAAAGTAATTATACCTCCTATGTGTGCGAATTAATATCAGTTGGGTTAGTAAATTGATGGTCTATAAAAAGGCTTTTTGTTACCAAGGTGTCACACAAGAAACAT
>JANDJT010000114.1:20531033-20547381 GCA_024331685.1 Stegophilus panzeri
ACACTAAATGCACTTCAAATTGTGCTTTACTACAATTAAATTACAACTAAAATATACTTAGTACAAAATTAGTTGTTCCAAAATAGCAAACTTCAAGTTAACTAATCATTAACACTTATATAAGTGTTAGAGTATACTGATCATTAGTATACTAGTGTTATAGTATACTGATCATTAGTCTGGCTGCAAGTACACTGTGTCATGTCTCGAGACCTAAGGGAGTAGGATACGGAAGCAATTGCAGTTAAGAGCTTTTATTAAAGGAGGAAGGCAGACAAATCCAAAACGTGAAACAGAGGCGTGGTCAAAAACAGGCAGTGGGTCGGGCTATCGGCAAACAGGCATAAACGGGGCAAACCAGGAATCGAAGTCGCGGTCACAGAAAACAGGTTCAAAACACAAAATGAGAAACATGAGGTATGACTATGAAACTGGGAGTGGAAAACACCAGCGTGGACAAAGTGAACTAATCTAACGTTAACCTAAATAATCTATAGAACTATATCTAATACTCTGCGCCGTGTACTGGGAGGCGCGCGGTATATATATCAAACATAATCAGCGCTAAGTGCTGACAGCTGAAAACGCTGAGACACACCCTCGAACAACAACCAATGACAGAACAGGGAGGAGACAGAACAGAAACAACAAACGCACATGTCCACAGTAAACAATGTCACAGTTGTCAACATTCGGAGAGCGGGCGTTCGCTGAGCACTCGCGCACCTTGCTCGTGCACAAGCATGCCCTCCGGCTCTCCAAGTGCGCTGCCTAAAGGGGAGACCGTGAAATAACTTCCCCCCCAAGGGCGCTCCTCCCGGAGTGCCACAAAACACTACTCTCCATGGGCGGTCCTGGCCCCCTGGGCAAAATGTTCCCAGCTGTACCAGGAGACTGCGTGGCGTCCTCAGCGGAACAAAAAAGCAGAGTGACGTCCTCAGCTGGACAGGAAAGCCGAGCGATGTCCTCAGCTGAACAGGAAAGCAGAGCGGCGTTCTCAGCGGGACAGGAAAGCAGAGCGGCGTCCTCAGTGGAACAGGAAAGCAGAGCGCCGTCCTCAGCGGAACAGGAAAGCAGACCGGCATCCTCAGCGGCACAGGTAAGCAGACCGGCGTCCTCAGCGGCACAGGTAAGCAGACCGGCGTCCTCAGCGGACTCTGCAGGCTGAACTTGGTTGGCTGTGTTAACAGACTCAGCCGTGGGCAGAACGTGGTTGGTGGTGTCAGCAGACTTGGACATGAGCAGAGCTTGGTTGTCCGTGTCAACAGACTCTGTCATGAGGGGAACTTGGTCGTCCGTGCCAGCAGACTAGGTCGCGAGGGGAACTTGGTCGTCCGTGTCAGTAGACTCGGGTGTGAGCAGAACGTGGCTGGTCGTATCTACAGACTCTGGCGTGAGCATAACTTGGTTGGTGATGTCAGCAGACTTGGATGTGAGCAGAGCTTGGTTGCCCATGTCAACAGACTCTGTCGTGAGCAGAACTTGGTTATCCGTGTCAGCAGACTTGGTCGTGAGCGGAACTTGGTCGTCTGTGTCAGCGGACTCGGACGTGAGCGGAACATGGTCCTTAATGACTTCAGCATTGACCTGGGACCAGAATTTGGCATGAGCAGAGCTTGGGTTGGTCGTCTCTTCGACCTGGGACAGGAACTTGGCATGAGCAGAGCATGGGTTGGCCGTCTCCTCGACCTGGGTCAGGAACTTGGTTAATATTTGTTTACACCCAATATAAGGAAACAGATTAACATGACTTAATGTGTTAAAACAGCATGCTAGAAACTTCTTTTCTCACACTTTATGAATGGGCTTTGGTCAGGAGGGAGAGGACCACAACTAGACCAATAAACATCATGTGACAGGATGTTGAGCTGGTTGACACCTACAAATACCTTGGTGTTGTAAGAAAAAATTAAGAGGATGTCGAAGATCCCAAAGAAGAATAACTTTATTCCAGCATGGCAGTGACAAAGTACATGAAGCACTTCGGGTTCGTCTGAGTCAAAGTGAACCCCGAACATTATCAGCACAGACATTTTATAGTGTATTTCAAACCAGGTTTTCTATATGTAACGTAAATTAAGTTTCATTCTAAATGTAAATTAAGGATAGCATTTGATGTGATCACTTTCCGTTCTCACAGTACGGATGTTGTTGCAGGTGTGACCCCAAATGGTGAGGTGATAGGGTTTATCGAGACAGATGTCTTTCTGAATGCTAATTATGGTCATGTAGACCTTTGTTCAGGGATGGTTCTTGATGTCCCACTGCTGCTCCCATGCTATAACTGTGTGAATGTCACTTTAAGTGGTATTATACACATATTGGTATTATACACATATTGTCCCTTTGATAATTCTGCCTTTTTGGGGCACAAGCTTATCCTAACACAGTTTGGGGTAGAATCTGTTGAGAGGCAGTCTGTGATTACTTATATTCCCCCCTTTGATGCTCTTGGCCCAAAAGAGTCATCACATCCACCCCCTTTATACAGATTACACCCAGTGGCAGTGAAGCCCTGCCTTAGGTTGTCCTCCTCTGGCCACTGGAGAATCTTATTTTATCCAACAGTCCCCCCATGAGGCTTTCCAAGCCTCACCTCTCTAGTTTATCGGGTACCTATGAATAAACTTATGCTGAATCCGTATAGATAGTGCATTTTGCCGCTCCCTAATTTACAAGCTGCCGTCAATGCCCTTATCTTGGCCAGCTGAGCAGAACAGGGTTGTGGGAGGGGAACACTCATCACCTTAATGGGTTACTTTTAGCTTCAATTTCTGCATATCCTGCTTTGTTGCCTGTATTAGTATGGAAGCAGGACCCGTCTACAAAAAATATGTATTGGGTGTATGCTAGAGGTGATTCTCCGGATTGGCTCGCACTTTTAGAAATTTTTCTGATTCCGACATGCACTTATGGGGAGTGCCGTCCAAAGGAGTTACCACCTTATCTGCCAGATTGACTGTGGTGCAGCGCTCAATGGTTAACTCTGATGCCGATAATATAGAGTCATACCCCATTCGATGAGAATTTGTTATGACAAACATGACTTGTCAAAAGGGCGTGTAACTTATGTGTAGTGTACAGTGTTACGGGATGTCCCATTGTAATTGACACTTTCTGGTACGCAAATGCGGTGGCTGCCAAAGAGCAATAACAGGGAGGCATTCCCTTTTCTACAAGCGTGGTGCTATAATATGCTGTCGCCTGCTTGCCCACACCATGCTTTTGCTGTGTTACAACTGCTGACGCATATCCCCATTTCTCAGAGACATATAGGTGAAAGGGCTTACTGTAATCTGGGTTAGCTAAAGCGGGCGCAGTCATTAGTGCACTTTTGATATTGCCAAAGGTGGCTAGTCCTTCAGAAGTCCAGACAAGGGGAGCATTTGGCTGTGACTGATCGGCTGCCTTAATCATATCCCTTAAAGTTTGGACCCTTAGCGCGAACTCATACACCCACGGTCTGCTAAATACTGCCATTCCTAAAAAAGCTAACATCTGTCGCATGGTTTGTGTTTGTGGTGCTTTGCTTATAGCTTCCAGATGTTTTGGTGAGATAGTGCAGCTTTCCCCCTCTAGTACTCGGCCCAAGTATTCCACCTTTTGTTTACAGAATTGTAATTTTTCCTTGCTTATCTTATGCCCATTTTCAGTGAGCATTGTCAATATCTTTAGTGAATCTTGTTGGCATTGTTCCTTGGATGGGCTGCAGACCAAAAGATCGTCGACGTATTGCAGCACTGTGCTCTGGCAGTCCAGGGCTGCGAGATCACGAGCTAGCACCTGATTAAATATTGACAGGCTCTCACAATATCCCTGTGGAAGCCTGGTGTAGGTGTATTGTTGTCCCTCATAAGTAAACGCAAAAAGGTGTTGAGAATCTGGATGGAGGGGTACGCTAAAAAAGGTGGAACATAAGTCTGTCATAAGTCTGTATGTTGGACAGAAGGGTGTGTGGATCAGGTACCACAGGTATTTCTGGTATTACAACTTGGTTTACGGCCCTTAAATCATGTACCAGCCTCCATTTATCTGACTCTGGTTTCTTTACAGGGAAAATGGGTGTGTTGCACTGGCTCCTGATGGAGATTAGTACTCTGGCCTCTATCAGGCCATGTATTGTAGGTCTTGTACCCTCCCTAGCTTGTGCAGCTAAAGGATACATTTATTCATTTAGCAGACACTTTTATCCAAAGCTACTGAATACTGTTTTTGACATGGCAATCTTACATTTTCTTTGACCTTTATCTTTGCTAAGCCTGCTGACTTAACCATCCCTTCATCCGTTGGGTGCTTTGTCCACAACCTTTCAGGTACTGTCTTTAAAAATTCTTCTTCTTTCTGTTCCCCTTTTATCTCCACCACTGCCATCTGGTGTCCCCTGTGCCCTAATTCTGAATATATACTGACATTTGTCACCACAGTAGGGTCAACAGCTACCATAGAAATGCATATGTACTGTCCATCCACTCCCTAATCTCCCTTGCCTGTCTTACCATTGGTCCTAAGTTTTTTGGTTAAAATTTTTCTGCGACCATGAGAGTGACATGGTGAGCCGCGTCCTCCATCTGGTACCAGTTCATCATCCTGTTTGGAAGCTTTATCATGGCGGCTATACCTTGCGGGCTGCTCACTATGTCCACTGTCTTGATGTCTACTACTTGTCCTTGTTCCATTTCCTCCCACATCTGGGCAAATTCTTGGTCTTCTCCCCCTTTGTCATATTTCATAGTGCAATGCAGAGGTGTATCTGTTTCCTGGCAGTCAGGACGCATGTACTCGAGCCAGGGTCTCCGTTCCATATACTTTTCCCATAGTTTTGACTTGTTCATGTCCGACAGTTCCAACCAATATACTATGTCTTTGGCGGAGGGCTTGGCCTTGGGTTCATGCAGGAGAAGGTACTGCATTGCTATGGGTTTGGGGAATGTTACCCACAATCCTGTTGCCTCACACTGTATTTGGGCCCCTAGTTTGCACAGGGCATCCCATCCTAACAAGTTGACCGGTGTTTTGGGTGAGTACAACAATGGGGCTTGTAAAGTTACGCCATCTAGTGTAAGTTCCTGAGGCTCAGTGAATCGTATGATTTGTGTTTTTCCTGAGAAGTCCATGGTTTGAATTTCCTTACGGATGAGGGGGAGCTGTGAGCCTTCTTTTCCAATGCTTGAATACGTGGCTCCAGTGTCGATCATATGATTTCATCATTTATTTTATTAAATATCAAAAATCTAAAAGATGTCCAATCGTCACTGTGACTGTTGGTTCTTGTTCTGGGTGCAGTGTGGTGATGTACTGCATCATCTCCCCCCCGGCCATCTCTAGGCTTCCTCAACTTTGATTGGGGTTTGGCCCTCCATACAGGCCATACATAGGGCCTCTGGGGGGTACTGGGGGCCGCCACTGTTGGTTCAGCCCTTGGTTTCCCAGCATTGGGTTTGGGGCCCTTGGCCCTAGTATTTGGCCTCTTCTTTCTGCTCTGTTCATTCAGTCTCCCCACATTTGCCTTGCCACATACGTGAAATTTCTCCACATCCCCAACATCCTTCGGCTGTTAAGTTTCGTCTTTGATGGAACCCTCCTCGACTATATCCTTTTCCCCTGGCCCCATATTGAGGTCCTTGCCCTTGGTACATGTACCCCTGTTGCATCGGAGGTCCGGTGTTGTACATATAGTCGGCTGGAGCTGGTGCATCATTACTGGCACAGGAACTTGTGGCTGGATTTGGGCAGCTTGTGGTTGCATCGGGGGTCGGCTAGCTGTGAAGCTACCATCAAGGCAGCTTGTTTGACATTCACTTTTCCTTTTTCTCTTTCTTCCTGTTTGTCCGGACTATCTCTCCCAGCTGTGCCTTGTATCGTTGTGTCATCAATGCCTCTGTAGCGTCCTTAGCTTCCTTTTTCTTTTTTCTGTATTGTTCCACGTGGTGGGTTATGTGTGCCATAAAAGGGAGCTCATGGAGCTCATACCCACCACTTCTTCCAGTCTCTTTTGCACCTCCTCTGGGAGGGCCTACCTTAGCAACATTTTGAACAGGCCCATGCTTGCTGTCAATTCGTCCCATTTTCCACCTGTTTCATCTCTCCATTTATCTTCAAAATCTTGCACAAACTTGGTTATGTTTTCATAATCTTTTAGTTTGATAATTTCCAGTTTCCCTGGATCCATCTTTGTGGGATACATTTCTCTCACCGTATCCCATATCTCTTGTCAGTACAACCCAAACGGGATGGGATCGTTCATGGGGTCTTTCATTATTCCTTCGAGAATCGCTATATTCATGATCTCTTCCGCTCGGCCCTTACCCACCATATGGCAGAGTATGGCCTTTATGTCTCCAATGGACAGGTGTTGGCCTGCCGTCTTTTCTTCGAACTGGGTGATCCATTTCTTTCCCCCATCACACAGGTTGGGTAGCCGTTGAATAAGACCAGTTAAGTCCATAAAACTCCAGGGTGCATACTGTAGGTCTTTTCCCTTCACTATCAAGGGGCATTGTGTGGTCTTCCAATTTTTCTTTTTGCTCCCTTCCTGATGATGCTGGTACTTGGTTGGGGGGTGTAACTGCCCTCTGTCTCGTAGTGTCATTCTGGTGTTTTGTTCTCCTGTCTCTCCCCCCTTTGCCCCCTCCCCTCTGTCCTCTTCATCCTCACTTCCTTGTCCTCTCTCGATCAGGTCCATGTCTAAACTTGTCCTCCTTGTCTCGCTTTTCTTTTCCCCATGGCGGTGGTTCAGGGCTTGCACTTTTTCCAGGACTTTGGCAGTGTGTTTCATTGTCTTTAATTGTTCTGCTGTTGTACTGTCTAGTACCTCCTCCATGTCCTGTATCTTTACCATCCTTTCCTGCTGCATGACGTTTACTGGTCGTATGTTCTCTGATGCTTCCCAGGTTTTGGTTGTGAGTTCCCCCAGCCTTCTCATTTCTTCCTCCTTATCCACCACCCGATTCTCTAACTAAAGTACTTTTTCTTTCAGTTCTTCTCCATTTGCGAATGGGCAGGGGGTAATCTGCCCATTCTGCCCTCTCCTTCCAGGTGGACTACTTGTCCCTGGCCCTTCCTTGATTCATGCTCGTCCTCCATTTCTCTATGCGTCCTCATGTGGTGTTCTTTCTTGTTGCAGGAACCCTGTCCTGCTCAGTTTCTTTCTTCACTTGCTTCGTTCCACTCGATGAGGTCATGCTCACCTCCTTGCGCTTTCCCTTCGGTCTTGAGTCTGTGGGGCTCCTTTGGGTATCTCTGGTTTCCTGCACATTCTTTGTCTTTTTTCCTTACCACTGGAGTGCTTGTATATTGATAAATTGGGTATCTCTCCCAGTATTCCCGCATGCGGGCGTTTTCCTGTCTGCTGCCCAGATCAGGCACCCTAATCATGTTCTCCTGTTCCCCTGTGGAGCCTTCTTCTTCCTTGTCTTCTATATCCTCCTGCGATTCCTCCACGGGCCTGCGGAAGCCCCTGAACTGTCCTTTGATTTCCATCTCATTAGGTATTCATTCTTCGTTCTCTGGTGCCTGCAGCATGTATATTCCGGCTGCTGGCGGGCGTGCCCTGGGCTTGGCTTGTGGACAGTACTGGGGGGGGTGGTTCAGGCTCCCGTTGTTTCTCGCACCGTGGCGCGGTTCCCTTTATTTCATCTTCTCTCCCCATCTTTTCTGCTACCTTCTTTTTGCCATTGTTTACATTCTTTCCCTTTTCTACTTGCTCTTTCTCCTGTTCTTCTTTCTTCTTTCTTTCCGCTTCTGAGTGCTCTTTCTGTATTCTGTCCCTTTCTCTTCTCTCCCTTCCCTCTGTTTCGAACCATTCCACTATTTCTCTCTTTTTCCCTTGCTTTGTCCACGCCTTTTTCCCTCCTTTTTGCTCATCCCATACCTCAAGTCTTTCTGTCATTTTTATACACAGTTGTTTGTCGAAGGTCCCCACCACTGGCCATTTCAACACTCCACTGGTTCTCTCGCTCTATTTTTTACAATAGTGCCTTAGGTCTTTTTCGTTTTCCCTGTGTTTGTCTATCACGATCTCTATCGGGTCTTTTCCCATCCCACTAGTGGCCATTCTTCTTTACTATACCTTTTGCCTATGCATGTTTACCTATCAACCCCTTACAGACTGCCTCTTGCGATCCCCAGCCCTTTGGTCTGCCACCTATGTGCCTTATTTTATTTACGTGTGTTTTGTCTAGTGTTCTTTTACCGGTTTATTCTATGTTCACAGCCAAACCACTGCTCCCCTTACTTTTCTTTCCTCTGTGTTGTGTTCGTCTCAGGTGTGGCTTAGTCTTTTTCGTCTTCCTGTTCTATGGTGATGGGCTTTGCGGGTCTCTCCTCCCTTCCTGCCACTCAGCTTTCCTAAGGGTTCACGATATTATTATTTCACTTATTTTATATCACCCTCCCAACAGATATTGTATTTACTGTTTTATTATTACTTTACCAGAATGCTTTCACTTTCTCCCACGTTCCTTCCAGTTCCTTTAATCACAAAAGTTATTCACCTTCACTCTTATCACTTTGTATGGACACACACCCTTTGCCAACATGCATTCACACACTTGTACACATACACACACATACACCAGACCCACCTTATAGGCAATGGGTTTTACTTTTATGTCCTTACCCTGCTCAGCGGTGACCCAGACCTGGGCCCAGGATTCTTTTCTCCTCTATGCAGCTCTGCCTCTCGCAGAGGGTTCCCCACCATGCAGCCCTGCCGTCTCTGCAGTGGTATCGAGGAGTGAGGCCTCACTTCACCTGTCTCCTATGCAACCCCGCTGGAATGAGCTTCTCGTTCTTCTCTCACAGCGGCAGTATCACAGGTGTCACCTGTCTCCTAAGCAGCTCTGCTGGGTTGAGCCTTTCACTCTCTTCTCCAGCAGCGGTATCACAGGTCTCTATTCCTTTTACTTATTCAACACACACACAGTTCACAAACACAATAACCTCAATTCAGCCACACTCTTTAAGCAGTTAATCCAGCTCACCTCTACAGTTTTTCTCTTACTTTTCTCACTCACTTTGGTTCACTTTAAGTATTTATTTCAAACGTCCAATCATTCATCCAGGTTCTTTTTGGAGACCAATTCTGTCTTCCCTCCCTCTCTGGGGCTTCCCCTTCCTGGTACCAGTTCAACTAAGGCAGAACTTTGAGCAAACGGGTGCCTGCTTTACCCTTTCACTATGTGGCCTGTCTGCTGCATATGGATTTGTGAAGTCCCACGAAAGGGGATCAGACTGTGGGCCTAAACCCACCCACCCAGGGACGCTCCAGTAGCATGGCCCTCATTTATCCAGGAAACCTTGCGGCCTCCATTCAGGTAGGGCTTTGTAGCACCTATTGCTGACATAAGATGAGATTTCATTGAATTAGCATAACTGTTGTAAAACTGTGTCATTTTGCCAATAATGTCATTATACTCAGAGAGATGCATCACATGCATTGCCACAGCAGAACGGGTGAGTAGGTCACACTTGCTAAGTAGGGCAGATTTGAAGCCGACATCATCCTGAGTAATGTCAGGATTGCCAATGAAAGTTTTAAACACCTCCAATAACCGTTCTGAAAATACCACTGGGTGCCCCCCTTTCCTCATGGTCGTCTCAGCTATTTTATCCCAATCAACTGACATCATTCCTAAAACTTCAAGCAATGCCTGTTTCCTTTCCTTTATTTGCAGTTCTGACCTTCACGTTTTCATTTAAGGCTTTGGACAGAGTATTGGGAAGACACATAGTTAGCACCATGCATGCATCACCATATGTAAACTTGTACACGTCTGAATATTGCTCCAAGTTTTTCAAAAAATCTTATGGATTTGGTGGGTTCAAATTTTACAATATTCTTAATCACAGCTTCTAGTTCATTTGGATGAAATCCTCTGACCATAGTAGAAGTCAGTGGCCCCTCCCCTTCTTCGCTATTACGTATGGTAGTTGTGGCTTGAACTGGTGCAATGGGAAATCTAACTGTACAGTCAGAGTGCTGACTACTGCTAAATGATTGAGAATTTTTCTCCCAACCCTCACCTGAACCTCGGTTACAAAGCATGGCACCCACAGATCTCCCACTGGTGTTTTTCTCAACTGTACTATTGTTTATCATAAACTGACAAGCAGCCTGTGCTTCATCCAACTCATGAGACAATGCTTCAATGGATGAGCGAAGCATGCTATTGTTAGTTCTAAGATGTGCAACCTCATTCTGCATTCTGATCTTTTCCTCTTTCCAGATCATTTCACTAGCCTTGTACAATTTTGTAGAAATTACCCCATCACTGAGTCTATAATGAAGCCACGCATTTTCAGCCTGCAGTTCATCTAGCCTTCGCTTTGTTACTTTATACGAGGTAAAAACCACATTTGCAACTTTTCCTTTAGTATTTCTAGGCATTTTGGGATAATTTTCAAACCGGGAGATAGCCCGTTCATACGGTTTATCAGCAGCATTCTCTATACCGTCATACACTCCCTGTGAGCCGTGCTTGGTGATGTATTTAACAATCAGCTCTTCCAGTCTCAAAACCTTATTGAATTATGTACTGTAATTCAATAGCTATTCACTTATTGTTTCAATAAGAAAACACGTCATCTAGTTACCTTAAGATATCCGTTATCCCATTTATTCACAGCTCTTTTAACTACATCTGATGGAAACAAACAAAACAGTCACAATACGTCACTGGTATAATGTTGGCTTGACGTTGGACGTTCAATATTTGCAGATATGCGGAAATTAAGGGACCATCTCTAAAGGTACATACGACATTGGTATACATGTTTCTAACTTCAATAGCATTTGAAGGGAATGACTTACAGTCACAAAACCAACTGTAAAGTGTTCATCTAGGTGTCAGGTATGAAGCACACCTTTTAGATTTTTGATATTTAATAAAATAAACTTTTAAATCATATGTAAAAAATTGCCATGTATTTCATTACTGAATGGGCTCGTACACAAAATATAATATAATTTAAAGCTCAATAGCATTTGAAGGGAATGGCTTACAGTCACAAAACCAAATGTAAAGTATTCATGTAGGTGTCATCTATAACGCATACCTGTTAGATTTTTTTTTATATTTAACCCTACAATGCATGAACCAAAAAAACTACACAAACTGACATTTTTGGTAACTGAGTGCAATTTTTGAAAACTACATAGGGAACTGTGTTTACACATGATTTAATCATTTTATTAAATATCAAAAATCTAAAAGGTGTGCCTTATAGCTGACACCCAGTCGAACACTTTACAGTTGGTTTTGTAACTGTATGTCATTCCCTTCAAATGCTATTGGGTGTGATAAGAAAGATTAAACAGCAGGGATACTGGTCCCTCTATCTGCAAGCAATGGTAGATAATTTTTTGTCTGAGTATGATGTTTGTGCTCAAAATAATGTTAGAAAGTATACATCAGCACCAATAGGGCACATGCCATTGCCTACTATGTAGACATGGAAAGGAGTGTGGGAGGGGAGGAAAAAGATACATGTTGGTGATAATAGACAGATTCAGCCAATGGGTAGAAGCAATGCCATCAAAAGACCAGGCTGCAGGAACAGTAATTAAATTCTTGACCAGAGAAGTAATACCCAGATTTGATATAACATCACAAATAAGTTCTGACAATAGGCTAGCATTTGTTCAGAGAACAATGAAAACCGTGTTACAGCAGTTGAGAATAAAATAGAGATGTGTGTATCACCCTCAGTCACAAGGGATGGGTGAAAGAGTGAATGGCACTCTTAAGGCTAAGCTAAATAAGATCTGTGCTGACACTAAACTTAACTGGGTAGATGCCTTACCCCTTGCACTAATGAGCTATCGCATGCAGACTAACAGAATTACTAACCTGACACTGCATGAAATGCTTACCGCTCGACCTATGCCAGTACCATATTTGAGAGGTCCCTACCAAGGACCGGCCCTAGAACAGTTACAAATGGAACTGAGAGCATATATGTGACAACTAACTGCTATACATGATCAAATCTACTCAGAGGAATAAAACAGGGGGCACAGACAACAACAAGAAGCACCCTGTACAGTGATTCCTGAAGACCAGGTGTATCTTAGCGTGTTAAGGAGAAAGTGGAATGAGCCCAGATGGGAAAGACCATACAAAGTGACAGCAGCCACTCCAACAGCAGTACAACTTTGCAGACGCATCAGAACGGTGCGAGGGCCCATTCATCGCTGATTGCAGCTTTAATTCAAACTTATTTTTATTTATTCTTTTTAAATTCCAAAAAATAATAATAATAAAGCAACAATTTATATTGTGTCTTCTCCAGCCATGCTGGACCAAATTTGCATTGCCCAGGCATTGCTTCTTCTTCACCATAATGTCAATATATTCCAGGTGACTGACAGCAGCACTGTTGCCAACAACTTTCAATGGAAAGTTGCTGAACATGGCTAGATGATGTCATGCGCTAATTAGTATATTCATTATGCTATCACATTGTATTTGCATTCTGCCTAGTGTCAGCCCTATACATCTGTTTGCTTCTCTCCTACTCTGTGTGCCCACATACTATATTTTAATACAGCCTCATTCCCAATAAAGCTGTTCTCATTTACATATTTTTTCTGTTTCTGTTGTCAGACAAAGGAACGAGTATGAAATAGTGACTGAAACACGTCACATTCTAACCATTTCCAAGCCGCTGCTGTGCACTGTTAAAATGATTTTATAAACATCCTCTGTCAAAAAAAAAACACACACACATAAGTTAAAAACAATGGCTGTGTTGTGATTTTGGCTATACGTAAAATGATTCACTCAGTTAAAAAAGTTAGAAGCAAATGAATGTGTTGCTCCTCTCTGCCACTCACTGACCAGAGTAGCTGCAGAGAGAGGTGTACTTGCAGTAAGAAAGCAGGACCTTGTGTAAGTTTAGCCCGCTTGGTAGCAAACAGAAAATCTTTAAAGATTAAGGTAAAAATTTTAGGTTAAATTAAGTGTCACTAACCTTTGTGTATTCTGCAAAAGCAGTGTGATGTGTCGTTTTTGTGAAAATAGTATTAACTGCCGCGTATACAACATTACAATACTTAAGGTACTATCATATTAAAGACCTTAGTGCAGTTTTTGATATCATTGATCATATTATTCTCCTTGATAGACTAGAAAATTTTGTTGGAGTTAAGGGAATGGCCCTCTCCTGGCTCAGATGACTGATCATTATCAGTTTGTAAATGTAAATGGTGACTTCTCTTCACATACTAAGGTAAAATTTGGTGTTCTGCAAGGTTCTGTTTTAGGCCCACTGCTTTTTTTTATTATATATGCTACCTCTGGATAATATTATTCGTAAACATGGTATTAAACATGGTTATACTGATGACACACAGTTGAATGTTTCAGCAAAGCTAGATGAGAAACAACAGCTTAAAAAAGTTGAAGAATGTGTATGTAATGTTCCGAGACGTAATGGAGTTGAGTATGGATGCAAATGCAGATAAAGATCTGGTTTTGATAAAGACCTGGTCAAAACAGGCAAAGGGTCAGGCAATTGGCAAACGGGCATAAACTGGGCTAGGCTGGAATCAAAACAAGGAAACGAGAAACAAGATCAATAACAAGAAACATGAAACAAGAATCGGGAAACAAGAAACGAGAGCTAGGTAAAGCGCTAAACTCAATACTGCGCAATTTGCACAGATACATGAGGGGTTTAAATGACTAACGTAATCATGGGTAAACATGGACAGTTGGAAACACTATTGACACACCTTCGGAAAACAACCAATGTCTAAATGTGGCGGAGACAGAACATAATCAAAACAAACACACGTGTCCACAGTAAACAAAGTCACAGTCATAAACAACCAAAAAGCGTGGTTCGCTGAGCGCTCGCGCACCTGGCTCGTGCACGCGTATGCACTCCGGCTTTCTGAGCACTGTCTGCGCTGTCTCAAGGGGAAATCGTGACAGAACACCCCCCACCGCAAGGGTGCTCCTACCGGAGCACCAGAAAACACTCCCCTCCCCTGGCGGTCCTGGACCCTGGGCAAAATGTCCCCAGCTGAACCAGGAGACTGAGTGACGTCCTCAGCGGAGCTGGAAGACTGAGCGACGTCCTCAGCGGAGCAGGAGGGCAGAGTGATGTCCTCAGCGGATCTGGAAGGCTGAGCGACATCCTCAGTGGAGCAGGAAAGCAGAGCGATGTCCTCAGCGGAGCAGGAAAGCAGAGCGACGTCCTCAGTGGGACAGGAAAGCAGAGTGATGTCCTCAGTGGAGCAGGAAAGCAGAGCAACGTCCTCAGCGGATCCTGGCGTAGTGGCTTCCATGGCAGCGTAGGGAAGCAAAACGGAGCTTTTGGCTGCAATGGGAGGTGGAGAAGCCGGGGGTGTCTTTGTTGACCTCTGTCCGGAGCTCAGCAGGTGAGACCACCTCGTAGGTCTCGAGCTGGAGCTCTGAGGTTGCCACGTTGACCTCTGGTTGGAGCTCAGAAGGTGAGACCACCTCGTAGGTCTCAAGCTGGAGCTCTGAGATCGCCACGTTGACCTCCGACTGGAGCTCGGCAGGTGAGACCACTTCGTGAGTCTCTTGTTGGAGCTCTGAGTAGGAGGTCACCCAGTTAGCCTGCTCATAATATGTAGTAAACGGCACGTCAGGTTCATCTCTGAGGCATGGCTCCCCCACAAGATCCTCAAAGACTGCCCAGGATTCTGGACTGCCGAACAACCTCACGACTAGTCCCACAAACTGATTGACATTCTCCAGTTTCCTGGATCCCATGGCTGCGAAAGGCTGTGCCCACTGGAGTGCTGGGCCACAAAATTGGGACAACAAGAACGCTAGCCATTGCTTCACGCCAGGCTTGGCGTCCCCAAGAAAAAATTCAGGATCACCTCACAAACCATCAAACAGCTCCGGGAGCTCCGTTTTTCTCCACTGCGGAAACTAGATCGAATCCACAGCTGGGACGGTTTGCTTGGTTTTCCTTGTGTGACGTCTCCTCCGTCTTCCTGATGCATCCATGTTAGGGCGCAGTATTCTGTAACCTTCCTTGACGTAATTGAGTTGAGTCCAGATGCAAATGCAGATAAAGACATTTATAAAGGAGAGAAGCAGGCAGACAAATCCAAATCGTGATACAAAGATGTGGCCAAAACAGGCAAAGGGTCAGGCGATTGGCAAACGGGCATAAACAGGGCTAGGCTGGAATCAACACGAGGAAACGAGAAACAAGATCAATAACAAGAAACATGAAATGAGAATTGGGAAACAGGAAACGAGAGCTAGGTAAAGCGCTAAACTCAATACTGCGCAATTTGCACAGAGACACGAGGGGTTTAAATGACTAACGTAATAATGGGTAAACACGGACAGCTGGAAACACTATTGACACACCTTCGAAAAACAACCAATGACTAAACAGGGGCGGAGACAGAACATAATCAAAACAAACGCACGTGTCCACAGTAAACAATGTCACAGTCATAAACAACCGAAAAGTATGCGTTCGCTGAGCACTCGCGCACATGGCTCTCGCACGTGCATGCACTCCGGCTTTCCGAGCACGCTGCAAGCTGCACGCTGTCTCAAGGGGAAATCGTGACGGTGTAAATGACATTAAACACTGGATGCTTAATTTCCTTCTATAGGTGCATCTACTTACTTGTTATGTTAGTACTTATACTATGGAAAAGCTGTGCACACAGAACATATGACAGAGACTTTACTAAAGATTGGAACAAGAATACAAGAACTGTCTTTTAGTCTCCCGGACTTGGATTGCATTATTCACCTGGCTACACCCAGAGCAATCTTAACATCTCCAATCTTGACTGGAACGCGTAATCGACAAGAACTGCAACGGAAGCAGAGAAGTGGCAAGCGAGGGGGGCTGCATGCTAGGCTAAAGGCTCAGGCAACCAGGCCACCCCTACCTAGCCAATGTCAGGTCGCTACTAAATAAAATGGATGAGATCTGAACCAGCATTTCAATTCAAAGAGAGTACAGGGACTGCTGCACTTTAACTTTTACCGAAACATGGTTAAATGAGGATGTTCCGGACACAGCCATTTCACTACAAACCCAGTGCATACACCGGAGTGATCGGACATCTCCACCCAATATGGAACTACTGATGTTGAAATGCTGCACTTTCTACCTACCGAGGGAATTCAGTGCTA
The DNA here is from genome assembly GCA_024331685.1 of Stegophilus panzeri. Classification (NCBI taxonomy): domain Eukaryota; kingdom Metazoa; phylum Chordata; class Actinopteri; order Siluriformes; family Trichomycteridae; genus Stegophilus; species Stegophilus panzeri. The sequence goes on from JANDJT010000114.1 coordinate 20,547,179, forward strand.
TTTTTATTACTTCTGTTTACATCCAACCACAGGCAGATACACAGACGGCACTCTGTGTTATACATGATATCGTTAGCACACATGAGACCACAGATCCAGGTGCTGTTTTCATTCTTGCCAGGGATTTTAGCCAGTGTAAACTGCATTCAGTTCTTCCGGAATTCCATCAAGTAGATAGAGAGCAGATGGATATACAGACTGGA
>JANDJT010000114.1:20556892-20571399 GCA_024331685.1 Stegophilus panzeri
TATATATATATACACTCACACAATTATACACATTATACAATATTATGCATAAAACACAAACACATATTATAATTTAGTATTATGTAACCATGTCAGGTTCCAATCATGGGAAGTGGTAGCTCAGCGACATTGGACGTCTGATCAGAAGATCATCAGTTCAAATCCCAGCACTGCCTAGCTGCTACTGTTGGGCCCTTGAGCAAGGCCCTTAACCCTCAACTGCTCAGTTGTATAAAAATGAGATAATTGTAAGTCGCTCTGGATAAGGGTGTGTGCCAAATGCTGCGCTGTAATGCTGCAATGTCACAGAGAATATGCAAGCTTGAAAAGATGAGTTTTTAAAGAACTTCTGAACATTGAAATTGATTCACAGGTGCAGATGTGCTCGGGAGGTGAATTCCAGAGCTTAGGGGCAATGAGACTAAAGGCTCTTCCAGCCATTGTGCTAAAGTTCATGTCCGGTTTTGCTAGTAGACCTGTTGAGGAGGATCGCAGTAAGCGTGGAGGGGTGTAGTTCTCCAAGAGTTTAGTGAGGTAAGTGGGAGCATGATTATGCAGGGCCTTAAATGTGAGAAGCAGAATTTTTAATTTAATTTGATAGGCAACAGGAAGACAGTGAAGCTGGATGAGCAGAGGTGTTACATGGCTGATTGATTTGGAGCATGTAATGATCCTTGCTGCAGAGTTTTGGATTATTTGGAACCAGTGAAGTAATTTATTAGGGATGCCAGACAGGATGGAATTGCAGTAGTCAATGCGGGATGTAACATAAGCATTGACCAAGACTTCTATGCTGTGTTGAGTGAGAGATGGGCGTAGTCTTGCAATGTTCCGTAGATGGAAAAAGGCACTGCGAGAAACATGTTTATGTGTGCACCAAAGGAGAGTGTGCGCTATCTAAAATGACACCAAGGCTCTTTACCTGAGTGAAGCATGGCATGGTGCAGCCATCAATGAAGAGGGTGAACGTGTTTATCTTTGCAAGTGCTGTTTTAGAGCCAACATCGAGTAGCTCAGTCTTATTGCTGTTTAATTTCAAATAGTGCTTAGTCATCCATAAGGTGTTGTCATGAAGACAGGCTATGATCGACTGGGAGGAAGAGAGGCAGAGGGTTTCATGGACATGTAAAGCTTAGTATCATCAGCATAGCAGTGAAAGTGAACACCATGGTGCCAAAGGATATTGCCAAGAGGGAGGAGATAATAAATAGGAGAGGCCCCAAACCTGAGCCCTGGGGAACCGCCTTGGTGACAGCAGAGCTCTTTTGACTTGCAGCTCATTATTTTGAAAAATTGTGTCCTATCAGTGAGGTAGGATGTGAACCACTGATGTACAGTGCCATGGACTCCAGTGACAGCTAGATGTTTTTGAACAATCCGATGAGAGATGGTGTCAAAGGCTGCACTGAGGTCTAGGAGGACAAGAATGGAGAGTAGTCCAGAATCAGCTGCGCAAAGGAGGTCATTGGTTATCTTAACCATGGCAGTTTCTGAGCTGTGTTTAGGGCAAAATCCAGATTGGAACGGCTCAAACAGATTATTGTTTTTTAGGTGATCCTGGAGCAGAGATGCCACTATCCTCTCAAGGACTTTTGATATAAATGGTAGGTTAGAGATAGGTTGATAATTATTGAAGTCATCAGGATCCAGTCCTGGCTTTTTCAGTGTTGGCCTAACAATGGCAGTTTTTAATGAAGGGGGGACCACACCAGTGGTGAGAGAAGTGTTAATTATTGAGGTTATCAGAGGGGAGATAGAGGGCAGGCACACTTTAAGTAAGTTGGTTGGAGCAGGATCAGTGTGAACAAATGAAATGTTCCGAGGCTTCAGAGGAGCAAGACTGTTAAGTGCAGAAGACAAGCAGTAGTTGTAATGGTGCAATAGATCCACTAATGAAGTATTATAGCAGGGTAGGGATAGGATTTAATTAGAGTGGTAAAGTCCTCTTAGGCAGGTAGGTGTCAAACAGCACAGCTTTGCGCTCTGAGATGGGTAGTTCAGCAGCATTGATGTGGCAGGGTGCAATACCAGTGCAGCAGACCAGATCTAAAATATAGCCTTTGCTGTGGGTTGAAAGGTCTACACATTGGGTAATACCAAAGCAATCAAGCATGGCCATAAAGTTTCTTCTAAATAGGTTGGAAGAATTATCCAAATGGATGCTAAAATCACCCATCAGGATCACATTCGGAGACATTATATTCAGAGTCATTAGTATAGTTAAAGTTTTTGACACATTTGATGGCTTAGGTGTACAGTACCGCAATAACAGTGGGTGTAGGTCCACAGAGTTTGACAGCCAGCAGTTCAAAGGAGGATTGATCAGACAAGGTGAGAGAAGTCAGTTTTACATTTGCGCGATATAGCACTGCAAGACCACCTCCTCTCCCAGAGGGACGGGATTTACAGATGTAAACAAATCTCAGTGGGGCTGCTTGATTAAGATGTAGAAATCATTGTTTTGCTGCCAGGTTTCTGTGAAGCCTAGAAAATCCAGTTTATGGTCAGTAATAAAGTCACTGATTATAGCAGCTTTGTTGGTGAGAGACTGAATATAGTATAATCCAAATTTCAGGCAGTTAGTGTGTGTGTGTACATCTGACCTAGGCAGACAGGCTAGTACACTGCAGTCAACACCGCGTCGGTCAGGGATCATTGAGTGACGGCAGTTTACAGACCAGAGGGAGGGAATAGCATTGAAATCATTTTTGTTGATCACTTTATCTCCGATGGATGTATTTTGAATGCCAAAGAATGTCGTGTTGGCAGAGGAGCTCTACAGGAGGCTCATAGTACCCCCACAGCCGGTAAAGATCACCTGCTGAGTATTTCCACATCTTTAATAAACAGATGGAGTGTTTTCAGAGTGGACAGCAGCCAACTTCAGCCAGACTTCACTGTAATCGACCTCAAGTAGTTCGATGTTTATCAGCAAAGAAATCTCAAAGCTATCTTGGTGATTTGAATAGCAATGTCTCCAGGCAGAACACAATAAAACGCAACAGAAAACAAATAAAAATGTCACTAATTTACAACGATTTAACTTAACTAAAATACTACATTAAAAAAATCAAGAATCGATATTTACACTGAATTTGTAATTAATTTCAAAAATAGCAAATAAAAACAAGCCAGCCGGAGTGGCATTAAACTTACCGGCGTTCCTGTTACTAGGCATTATTATATTTATTTCTTTCATAAAAAAAACTTTTAAGTCACTTTGGCTGATTCATTTGCTTCTGTTTCTGCAGGTAATACCAGACCACCTCTACAATGTTTTTATCTTAAAAGTGGCCTTAATTTGTTATTTTCTTTAATGGTATACAGACTTTTCTTTGTAAAATTTTGGGATTTTTGGAAAATGAATCATTGTAAACCTAAAATGTTCTTTGTAATGACAAAGTGATGCAGAATACATAAAATAAACATCTAATACAAAATGTATCAAAATAATCTAGGGTGCCTAAGACTTGCACAGTACTGTATAAATTATATGTATGTAAACATATCTACATATGCCTACATACTGTATATAAATATATATTTCATTTACATACAATATTTTAGTGTGTTATGTACACTTTAATGAGGCAGGAGGTCTTTATCTTTTTTGTGGTTTTGAGCAAATATAGCACACACAGACCCATGTACTCAAACATAATGTCCAACACATATATATGCACAAACATGCACACACACGCACACATGCACACTTTCAATCACCAGTCGGCATCCTCCTCAATATAATAATCAAGGGTGGAAGTACCATCAAACAGGCCAGGGTCCAGAGACTTGCGCTGGGCTTTTCCCCGGGCAAACACTCGAGAGAGCGAGCCCAGGCTCATCTTCTCCTTCTTCTTCTTATGCTTCTGATCCTCGAGGTCCTCCATGGACTGAGCCAACAAAAGCAAAACAAGTGAGTAGGGGTGAGTTAGTCAGAGTGTATGTGTAGATTAGCAGAAAGCAACTATCTCTTCAGAAACAGGGGTTCAGTATTAGCCTTATCTTCTCTTCTATTTTTGTTAATGCTACCTAAGGGTCATGTTATAGGCACTACATAAAACCTGCACAATCCCTTGATTACAACTCAAATAAACCTACATAAACATTTTAAATAGGATTCTGCTATTATAAAGATTGCTTTCATCAAATTTGTTATGGAGTTGAAATAACACCCAATCGATACAGAATTTTGTTGACGTAAGGTGTGATATTTCCTGGGCTAAATTACATTAGAACATCATAGCAACGGATTTCAAACTTGTGCTACTATGAAATATCACATAACGGTCATGACGTGATGTCAAACATCAAAATACATCACAACATCATTATCTCAATTTACTTCAAGGTCTGCCCTCCACTAATATTGACACCCTTGGTAAATATGAGCAAAGAAGGCTGTGAAAAATTGTCTTTATTGTTTAAGCTTTTGATCTTTTGTTCAAAATATTGACAAAAATACTCTGCTCTCATGGATATCAAACTTGAAAACACAACACAGGTTTATCAAAAAAAATAAATCTTTGTTAAAAATATGTGTGCCACAATTATTGCCATCCCAATTAATTCATATGAGAATAGTATATTCCCATTGATATTACAGAAAATTGTTCAACCATGACTTTCTGTTTCACATGGGTATAAATATGAGGTAACACATAGGCCAAATTCCCTTGGTCATTCATAACCATGGGTTAGACAAGGGAATATAGCTGTGATGTGTGGCAAAAGGTTGTTGAGCTTCACAAAATGGGAAGTGGCTATAAGAATATAGCAAAAGCATTGAAAATGCCCATTTCCACCATCAGGGCAATAATTAAGAAGTTCCAGTCAACTGGAAATGTTATGAATCAACCTGGAAGAGGAAGTGCATCTAAATTGTATCAATGCACAGTGAAGAGGAAGGTTCGAGTGGCCAAAAAATCTCCAAGGAGCACAGCTGGAGAATTGCAGAAGTTAGTTGCATCTTGGGGTCAAAAAGTCTCCAAAACTACAATCCGAATTCACCTACATCACCACAAGTTGTTTGTAAGAGATTCAAGAAAAAAAGCCTCTACTCTCATCCAAAAACTCAAGTTTTCAGTTTGCTATAAACTACTGGAACTTCAAATAGGATTGGGTTCTATGGTCAGATGAAATCAAACATTTTTTTTTTAGTTTTTTTGGGAATAAACACCAGAAGTGGTTTTGGTGCACACAGAGAGCTAGCCATATGGAAAAGGACCTCATGCCTATGGTTAAATACAGTGGGGCTCTTTAATGTTTTGGGGCTGTTTTTCTGCTAGAGGACCTGGACATTTTGTTAGGATACATGGCATCATGGACTCTATCAAATATCAACAGATATTAAATGAAAATCTGACTGCCTCTGCCAGAAAGCTTAAAATGGGCCGTGGTTGGATCTTCCAGCAGGACAGTGATTCAAAACATACATCAATATCAACACAAAATGGTTTACTGACCACAAAATCAAGTTCAAGTGGTTTTATTGTCATTTCAACCATATGCAGTTGGTACAGTACACAGTGAAACGAAACAACGTTACTCTAGGACCATGGTGTTACATAAAACAACACACTAACCACATGAGACGACACAGAACTGAATAAGATCTACAAACATTCTACATAAAGTGCACGTGCAGACGTGTGCTAAAACACAGGACAGTACAGTAACTACTAAAACAGGACAATAGGCACAGTAATTGACAGTGTAGCGCCAAACAGTACACAGTTTTAGTGTGAACTGCTCCACCAAGGTCCTGCTATGGCAATCCCAGTCCCCTGACTTGAAACCCATAGGAAAGCTGTGGGGTAAACTGAAGAGGAGAGTCCACCAACTTGGACACGGAAATTTGAAGAATCTGGAGATTCTGTATGGAAGAATGGTCTCTGATCCTTTGCCATGTATTCTCCAACCTCACTGACTAAAAGGGTGCCAATAATTGTGGCGCACACATATTTAACAAAGATTTATTTATTTTTTTTGATAAACCTGTGTTTTGTTTTAAATTGTTTGATATACATGAAAGCAGAGTATTTTTGTGACTTTTCACAAAAAGATCAAAAGGTTAAACAATGAAGACAATTTTTCAGTCTTTTTTTCTCATATATACCAAGGGTGGCAATATTAGTGGAGGGCACTGTATATAGTTGTATCTGATGTTACCTTTTAATCACTGTTAATGCCTTAACTATGTAGCAGTTTTATGCATTCGGTTTATCATGCTTCTGATACCACCATGTGCTCAATTCAGGAGATGATGCAAAGGTTTTTTATTTTTGGAAATGCTTATGTTTATAACATTTTTTCCAGTTTTATAACACATCACCCTTTTGCGATATAGACATACCAGAAATGCACTGAGCTACAAAGTCAGCTGTTGTTGTTGTTCTAACATAAGTCAGCACAGAAAGTGTGATAATACAAGCTTATACGGAAAATCTCGTCACTTAACTCAGGTTTCATGTCAACTAACACAAAAACTGACAAATGCAGTCTTTTTATAGGCTTACCGTCATGGGAAAAAGAATGTATACACACCTTCAATTCTATGTTTTTACTTATCTTGGCCTAAATAATAATTGTGTGGTCCTCTAAAACTTCTACAAACAAACAAATAATTTCAGGTGACAACAAAAAACACAACACATTTTAATATGTAGTCATTTTGTCCCCAAAAGTAAATCAATGTTCAGAAACCAGGTCGGAAATATAAGTACACCCTATTATTCAGGAACATTTAGAACCACCGTTAGCAACAATAACTTGAAGTAAATTTTTTCTGTAGGAGTTTATCAGTCTCTTACATCATTTTGGAGAAAATTTTGCCCACTCTTCTTTACAATATTGCTTCAGTTCATTGATGTTTGAAGGTCATTCATTTATGCACAGTTCTCTTATGATACCGCCACAGCATCTCCATGGCCATTCCAACACCTTGATTTTTTTGTTCTTTTGCCATTCAGATGCGAATTTGCTGGTGTGCTTGAAATCAGTGTCCTGTCCAAGACTCAGTTTCAACCAGGCTTAAGCTGCTGGACAAATAGCCTCACATTAGTCTCAAGAATATTTTGGTATAAAGTGGAGCTCATTGTTGTCTCAATGACTCCAGGTTTCCCAGGCCCTATGGCTGTAAAACAAGCCCAAATAATCAACCCTCCACCACCATGCTCTACAGTTGGTAGGAAGATTTTGTGGTGATGTGCTGTGTTTATTTTTGCCAAACATTGCACTGTGCATGATAACCAAACATCTCCACCTTTGTCCTATCAGTCCAAAGGATATTGTTTCAGAACCTTTGTGATTTGTTCCGATACAATTTTGCAAACCTAAGTTGTGTTGCAATATTCTTTTTGGAGGGAAGAGGCTCTTTCCTAGACACCCTTCCATGAAGGCCATAGTTGTTAAGTCTTTTTCTGATTGTGCTGTCATGAACATAGACATTCTGTGTGCTTACAGAGGCCTGTATTTCACATGATGTAGCTCATGGGTTTTTCTTTATATGCCTGAGCAAACTTTTGGTCTTTTATGATCCACCACACCTACTGCGATCAAAAGGTGCAGGCTATTTGTTGGTACCTCGAATAGTAAAGGCTACAGCAGGGGGAAGAGCTTTCTCCTACAAAGCCCCACAGTTATGGAACAGCCTTCCAATTAGTGCTCGGGATTCACAAAAACTTCACAAAAAACATTTTGTGAATAGTTTTTCTTAGGTAAGGGAGTAGATCTAGAGGGCTCACAGGCATAGAGTGTTGTGGTGAACTGGGATGGTTTGATGCTGTTGCCCCTCCTCTCCCAGCAACCCCTCCCCCCCACTTTCGTGCACTCACCCTGGTTTGTTGATGATGGGGTGGCTGGCTGCCTTTTGTCCCAGGGCTCCCTCATGTCTGTGTTACCTTCTGGCTCTCTGCTTTAGTTATGCTGCCATAGCTAGTCTTGCCGGAGTCCCTGCTTACACTCTCGCAAAGTACATTGTCCTTAACCATTACAGGACATTACAGAGATCATACCTAATGATCTCTCACACTCTTTCCCTCCCTCTCTCTCTCTCTCTCTCTCTCTCTCTCTCTCTTTCTGTCGAGCTACACATGATACTCCTGAGATGCCAGTAATCCTGACCCCTTCTGCTCTCCGGACCTGCCTGATCCATCCTAATGCCCTACTTCTGGTTGGAGTTTTCATCAATTGGAAGTTACATGCTGCTGCTGAGGATGGCCCCCCATGGTGCAACCTAAAGATCACTGAGATTGCTGAGGATCACTTGAAGACCATGGGGATGGCTTTGGACATCAATTCATGCGAACAGTTATGCTATGATGGCCAGGACTACAAATTGCTATTATAGCTTCAGCACTGCAATTGCCACAAACAGTTTTGCACTCATTTCTCCATCAGTGAACAGTCGAGAAGCTCAACAAAACAGACTTCATGTAAAACTGTAATGAATTTTCCTGGTTACACAACTGCACTATTTGATCATGTAGTATTAGCGCATTTATATAAGGTACTTATCTATAATTATACTATTCGTTGTCACCCTGATGAGGATGGGTTCCTCTCAAGGTTTCTTCCTCATATCGTCTTAGGGAGTTTTTCCTTGCCACCATTGCCTCCAGCTTGCTTGTTAGGGACAAATTCATAAATAAAAAATGTATATTCTGAATTAATATATTTCTGTAAAGCTGCTTTGGGACAATGTTCATTGTTAAAACTGCTATACAAATAAAATGTAATTGAACTGAACTGAATTAAACGGTCTGACATTGGACTGAACTTGCTGGGACAACCCTCCAGGGAAGATTGGCAACTGTCTTGAAGGCTCTCCATTTGTAAACAAATCACTTCTACTCTGAATTTCAAATTGTTTGGAGAATTTTAAGTTATTTGGAGATGGCCTTATAACCCTTCCCAGATTGTTGAGTAGCAATTGCTACTCAAATTGCTTCTCTGAGGTCATGGCTGGTGACTTTTTTTCTTGGTATGATGTTGACACACACCTGAGTACTCCAGAACACCGAACTGCCAAAGGTTCTGCTTTTATACAGGTAGTCACACTTCCTGATGATTAACTAATCTTTTCATTATAACTAATGCATTTCATTAGTAACACCTGGCTGCTAATTATTCTCTTAATTATTGTGGAAATAGGAAGGGTGTACTTATTTTGTCCCACCTGATTTCTGGATGTTGGTTAACTTTTTGGAAAAGAATGTCTATATATTGAAATCTGTTGTGTTGTTTTGCTGTCATCTGAAGTAATTTGCTTGTTTATAGAAGTTGGTGAGGACCATCCAGTTGTTATTTAAGCCCTGATAAATACAAAAATAAAAGTGAAGGGTGTCATTTCTTTTTCCCATGACTGTATATTAGTTGTCATGAAGGACTTATTTAGGTTTCATGGAGCCATTTGAGCACTGCACTTAAGTAAAGTATTACCTTATGTTTGCTTAGCCATTTTTAGTGTATTAAAGCCCCTGCTTGATTGGATTGGCCATTTTCTAAAGTCAAAGGCTGAATCCTAAAGCCCTGCTGCTGTACAGAGATTTTAAGGAAGAAGAAATAAAGAAAATAAAAAGAGAATTTGGGAGGGATGATTACTTGGTCGAGGGTGCCAGGCAGCTCTTACATTGCAGAGGGAGTGAGTCCGATGGTAAGGAGAGTTCATGTCACTGGGTGTAGATGAGCGATCACCATCAGCTGCTGATGTGTCTGAGAGTATGGAGGGCTGGCGTGAGTGACACAGGCTGATTCGCAATGCAGCTGTGAGAAACACATAGACAGCTAAAGCATCATGTTGAGGATAGGATTTTCTATTCAGTGTCCCTCATTAAGCTGTGGCATCCAGTTTAAATAATTTTAAATCAAAACCCATAGAGTATGTTTTGGATGAGATGGCCCCATGCACAGCAATAATGATAAAACATTTAGTGGTTGAACGGATATTTAACTAATATCAACAAAAATGTATTTATAAGCAATCACAGCTTAGTGTATGACCTACTGAAAGCAGATGGTTTTCTTTGAGATTGTTGTTAGCTAGCTATTTTTTAAATTATTTTCAGATGTGTGCCAAGCAACAAGACAAAAGTTGAGTTTGACTGCTAATTAGTGGCTCTTCCTTTTATTTTTTACTCACCACAGTCCGAGCCACTTGTTTTTATTAGCTCACAAGACTGAGGCCTATAAATTCACATGGTGAAGTTCATCTAGATAAAGAGGCGTAAAGTACTGTGAGAAAAAACAAATGTCTTTCACATCCTGTATCCTTTCCCCTTCACTGAACTGGGGTTTCAGATGTGTGAATTTTATTCACATTTCTTCTGACCATTTCTTTGGCTGAAAAAGCAGAACAGTGTAGTTTTCATGTCCAGTATTGCTGTAGGAAGAGGTAAAAAAATATACTGAATGGTGTGTGTGTCATATCACAGCAAACCAGTGACTCCATTTCCCAGAATGCACCACCACCTACAAACATGGCCGAAGAGGACTACACTTCCCACACACACACACACACACACACACACACACACACACACGTTCACCTTTCCTGGAGTTCTCCCCTGTTCCCATTTACACTCACAATCACACCACACATAAAAGAGACTGTTCAAACACTAAGTCTTTGCAAAGTATACAATCAGTTGCCTTGTTTCTGTCGTTAACCAAGCCTTATATCGTGTCTGTTTATTCTGGTTTTTTGACTTTACTTACGTTTACGACTTCGTCTCTTTGCCCTGCCCTGTTTGTGCTGTTTGCCTGATTGCCTGACCTCTGCCTGTTCATGATTATTGTCTTCTGCCTTATCCTTTGGACTTCTTGTTGTTGTATTAAACTGCTATACCTGCATTTGCTTCTGTCTGCACCTCCATTAAGTGACAGAATACTTCACCTTCATATAGAAGCAGCAGGTAAGCTGGAGTGGCGACAAGCCGCTGACACCCACAAATGGTTTGTGAGCAAGCACCACCAACAGCTCACCTATCTGACCGAGCAGGTCACTCGGCTTTCCCAACCCACGCTGGTCGTCATGCCAACTCATACCCCGTTTCCTCCGATACCAGCAACGGAGAAGTATGCCGGGGATCCTGCACGATGCAAGGGTTTTTCTCCTGCAATGCTCCTTGTTCTTCGCCAGCTATCCCAGCATGCCGGAGACACGTAAGGTCACCTACTTTATGGAGCTCTTAACCGGTTTGGCTCTCACCTGGGCAGCAGCAGTGTGGGAGTGAGGAGGCAAGCCCATCTCCTCTTATGAACAGTTTATGGGACTGTTCCGGTGTGTCTTTGATCACACTCCCGATGGCAAGGAAACAGGAGAGGAGCTTCTTACTATGTCTCAAGGATCATGATGTGTTGCAGAATATGCCCTCGAGTTCTGAACCGTCACAGCAAGGAGTGAATGGAACGAACCAACTCTAAAGACGGTGTTTCGCAAGGGACTTAACCAGGAAGTAGTGACAGAGCTGGTCTGTCATGATGATCAACTCACCCTCGACTCTCTCACTGACCTGGCCATCCGACTGGATCAACTTCTTCAGAGCTGCCCCCCAGCTTATAGCGAGTGCCTTATGCCACTGCAGAGCCCATGCATCTGGGGTGTGCACGCCTCAGTGAGGAGGAGAGAGAGAGGCACTGTCAAGAGTTTCGCTGCTTTTACTGTGGAAAGGAGAACCATCTCATCTGGCGGTGCCCTCTCAAGTCTCATCGGGACACCAGGGAGAGCAGGGACTCCAAACCCCACTCTCAAAGGGTGAGTCCAACCCTGTTGGTCTCTCAGCCAGCATTCGTTCTGCCAGTCATGGTTGAATACTCAGGGGTGTCTTTTGTCCTAGAAGCACTGATTGACTCCAGAGCGGCAAGGAATTTCATCAATCAAGACACTGTGAACCAGTTCAACATTCCCGTTCTTCCATTACTACAGCCACGGAAGATCCAAGCCATTGATGGAGGCACAATCGGGAGAGAGTTCATCTCACATTGCACGGAGCCTCTCACCCTCCAAGCCAGTGCACTCCACAGAGAGACCATTGTCCTCTATGTCACAGTCTCTGCCAGACATCCCGTCATCCTAGGTCTCCCCTGGTTGGAGCAACATAACCCACGCATCTCATGGACTGACAAACAAATCACACACTGGTCTACTCACTGCTTTGCACACTGTCTACCAACATCAGTAGTTCCGCTGGTGGCTACATCCATCCAGAGCTCTAACCAACCCGCTCTCGTTCAAGTTTCACCTGAATATCAGGACCTCTTGGAGGTTTGCAGCAAGGCGAAAGTCAGTAGACTACCACCACACCGGCCATATGAATGTGCTATTGAGCTGCTTCCCAGAGCCAGTCCACCTTGAGGGCGGGTGTATCCCCTATCACAGATGGAACATTGAGCTATGGAGGAATATATTCAAGAGGCACTCCAGCAAGGGTACATCAGACCCTCTACATCCCCATCTTCTGCTGGTTTCTTCTTTGTGGAGAAAAAGGGAGGTGGTCTCAGGCCATGCATAGATTACTGGGGCCTCAACCAATGCTCCGTTAAAAATCGCTATCCTCTGCCTCTGGTTCCAGCAGCCCTAGAACAACTCAGATCAGCCACTATCTTCACAAAACTGGGCCTTTGCAGTGCGTACAACCTGGTCCGGACAGCCTTCGGTACCACCTCGGGCCACTATGAATACTTGGTCATGCCGTATGGGCTCTCTAGCACCCCTCAGTGTTCCAGTGTTTCAACAATGATGTCCCAAGGGACCTGCTGGGCCACAGTGTAATCACATACATCGATGATATTCTGATATATTCAAGTTCCCCTGGAGAACATGTCTGCCAGGTCTGTCAAGTCTTACAAAGACTCCTTCAACACCAGCTCTATGTTAAAGCAGAGGAATGCGAATTCCACCAGCACACCATCTCGTTCTTGGGCTACATCATCAGCTCTGAGGGGGTCACCATGGACCAAGGGAAGGTACAGGTGGTGTTGGAGTGGCCCACTCCATGAACAGTCAGGGATTTACAATGATTTCTGGGCTTCAGCAACTTCTACCGAAGTTAAATCAGAGGTTTCATCTTCATTGCACACCCTTTAACGTCCCTGCTGAGAGGCAAGCCTGAACGATTGCCTTTGAATGAGCCGCCCAAACAGCACTAGATCAACTCAAGAAAGCCTTCACCACAGCTCCCATCCTAAAGCACCTGGACCCTTCCAAGCCCTTTGTTGTAGAGGTTGATGCATCAGAGATGGGAGTGGGAGCTATCCTCTCTCAGAGATTCTGAGATAAGCTCAAGCTTTATCCCGTGGCCTTCTTTTCCAAGAAACTGTGTCCAGCAGAACGGAACTATGATGTGGGAAACAGAGAACTCTTGGCAGTCAAACTAGCTCTGGAGGAATGTTGACATTGGCTGGAGGGAGCAACACACCCCTTCATCATTTTCACAGACCACAAGAACCTTGAGTACCTACGTAGAGCCAAGTGTCTGACACCTCGTCAAGCCCACTTGTCATTATTCTTCTCCCGCTTCCAGTTCACCTTGTCTTACAGGCCAGGTTCCAAGAATACAAAGGCCCATGCCCTCTCCCGTCTATATAGCACAGAGGTTCAAGAAAACCATGACGAATTCATTCTCCCACCTTCCTGTGTAGTCAGTTCCTTAGAATGGGAGTTGGATCAAGCCCTCACATGCATACCATGGTCACAAATCCCAGCAGCATGTCTCCCAAGGAAACAGTTTGTGCCAGAGCAGCACCGGCTGGAGCTCATTTCCTGGGCCCACACGGCAGTCGCCACAGGTCACCTAGGTACACAACGCCCCTACCATCTGTTGCAGGAAAAGTACTGGTGGCCCAACATGCTAAGGGATGTGCACCGCATAGTGTCTTCCTGCTCTACGTGTGCCCAATCAAAGGTTCCACAAACACTGCCTGCTGGCAAGCTCAATCCCCTACCCATACCTGAACACCCATGGTCCCACCTTTCCATTGACATCATCACTGACCTACCAGACTCCCAAGGTAACACAACTATCTTAGTGGCTGCAGACCAATTTTCCAAGTTGCTGCGCCTAATTCCACTACCAACCATTCAATTCAATTCAATTCAATTTTATTTGTATAGTGGACATTGTCTCAAAGCAGCTTTCCAGAAACATATAAACACAGGATACAAATTTTAAATGTGCGAATTTATCCCAATTGAGCAAGCCGGTGACGACGGTGGCAAGGAAACACACCCTAAGCTGTTAAGAGGAAGAAACCTTGAGAGGAACCAGACTCAGAAAGGAACCCATCCTCATCTGGGTAACAACAAATAGTGTAAAAGTAAAGGAAAGTTCATTATGGTTTAATATGGAGTCTGTTTGGCCTTAGAAGCAACCATAGTCCCAGCAACCACAGTGAGAATGTCCTTCTGGAATTGTAGTAGATGAGATCTCCATCCAGAGGTAGGGCATCCGAATGGATCAGGCAGGTCCGGAGAGCAGAAAGGATCAGGATCTCTAGTATCTCCATAA